>BQKZ01008971.1:10454-25166 GCA_036244855.1 Temnopleurus reevesii
ATTAGAAATGTCCTTCCGTTACCAAAGCCGGTAACGGAATACTTTGTTACTTTGATAACTTCAGAACTACTGAACGGATTTTAACCAATCTTGGGTCAGATATGCATAAGCATGTAATAATAAATGGATTAGATTTTAGACTCACGATGTCAAAGGTCAAAGGTCATATGGCCAAAAATCTTGTAAAAAATCACCAAAATAGCTTGTTACAACGATAACTTTAGAACTACTAAATGTATTTTAACCAAGCTTGGGTCAGATATGCATAAGCATGTGAGGATGAACTGAGTAGATTTTGGATTCAGGTTGACAAAGTTCAAAGGTCACAGGGCCAGAAAACTTGTAAGGAATCCTTCAAAATAGCATGTTACAACTTTAACTTCAGAACCGCTGAACAGATTTTAACCAACCTTGGGTCCATCATGTATAAGCATAGGGAAATTGACTTATTCGATTTTGGGTTCAGGAGGTCAAAGGTCACAGGTTTAAAAAAATAGCTTGTTACCATTGTAACTTCAAAACGGTTGGGCAGGATTCTACAAAAGCTGGCTCAAGTAGATATAAGATTGAGAGGATGGACTTATTAGATTTTGAGTCCTGGGGGTCAAAGGTCATAGGGACGGAGGCATAAATTTCGAGATGGAGGTCGAGGATTCATGTTGTCTCAACTTGATACAAACTCAAAACAATGATTGTGTGTCAACTTTAAGCACCTTCAATACTTAATTAATAAATGCAGATATTTGGTTTGGGAGGTAGCAAGAGGGATATTTGATTGGTTAAAATATTTGTGGTAATTATAAGACAGTAACAGACTATCATTTGTGTAGTTAAATAAAATCCATTGAGGTATATGAAACAAAGGTGAAGCACGTATTGATTCTATTTTTCATTATGTAAGACTTGAAAAGCTGTGCATGATTATTCTATTGTTGACTTTAATTGTCATACAGTTGTTAATGTCATAATTAAATACTAATTTGGAATTATAATATTAATTTCGAATTAGAATTCCAGCTCGAACTATATGCACTGTAGGCCTAGCTGTAAAGTGTATAAGAAAAACACATATTTTTTCCCCGTACACGTGCAGCACTAGCAGAGCTATCCTAATGGCCATCCTTACTACAAACTATCAAATATTATGAACTGTAGTTAATTACAAAAAGGATAATTTAATAATTTGGAACAAAACTACTTGAGAAAACAAATATGAACAACTTAAGAAACTCTAATGACTTTAAGTAAAAAAAATACCAATTAGCTAAAAATCACGTGTTTATTTTCGTATTCTTCGAATTCTTACTGACCTAAAATGATTTGCATATTTTAGTTACTCCAGGGCAGATGTTCCCCAACAAGACTTTGGAATTTGTGGGAAGTTGTTCTTATGTTACCATTTTAAGGATGGAAATGTTCTTTGAGTTATTTTTTTCTTGCAGCAATTGCTACAACTTTCAATTTTGGCTTTAATTGTCCTTCCGTTACCATGGAACTATTCATAAGTTATTGTCTCATAAGAAAAGCCTGAATAAATTTTGGAATTTTAATTGCGTGGAATTCCAGCCCAAACTAAATATTCAAATGTATACCAGCAAAGTATTTCAGTAAAACATGCGCTAATGTCTTTTCCCCATAGACATTACACATGCAAGCCTTATGTCCTCCCGTTACCGTCCTTCCGTTACCAAACACTACCCTATATTATGCGTTGTAATTAAATAAATCATTGACCAATCAGGAAGTGGAGTATATTCCATGATAGCTGAAACTATAAGGATTCAGATGTATACCTTTAAATAAGAATAACTTTATAAAATCCATAGAATTTTTCTAGATACCAATTACCCCCAAAAGAGGTGTCCATTTTGATGTCCTTCCGTTACTGACCTCATTAATATGCATAGCTTAATACTGAAAAGAATATTTAACAAATAAATCAGTGGAGGTTGAAGAAATTCGTTCTAGCCTTACTATTACCAGGTTTGAAATGTTTTTTCCACTTCTAGTGTTCTTGTAGTTCTTGTTTAAACGTTCAAATTGTTTGTCCACATGTCCTTCCGTTACCGTGGAATTGCCATAAAGCGAGTTGACTAATGCATAAAATAAAATGAAATTGAAACCAAAGTAATATCTTATGCTCAAGGTCAAAGGTCAATGGAATTTTCTTACATATTCAAAAGTGTTATCTCTACCAATGTCACATCGTTGACCTTGGTATCAAAATGCACACACTCATATACGTAATTGGGATGACCTAACATCAAACCATGCGGAAGTGATAGAACACCTCAAATTCAACATAAGACAATGTTAAATAATACCAATTAACAAATTACTATGATTGTGTTATTCGTATCATATCAAATATTATTATCATGACCACTAGCGTCATCATCTGTATCATTCTAATTTAACAATACTGTCATCGATATTTTTCTAACTTCTCAGTCTAAAACGAAAGGCGATTTTGTGATATAAGGTACTAAGTGTGATATATACTTAGAGACTTGATTAGATTTGATAATCCGATAAACGTGCCCAGTTGTATCGACTGAATGCTGTTGTTCCTCAAACCTCTACAAAAAAGCAATATTTGATGACAGTTTTAACAAGGTTGACCTTATCGGTGCTCATGTTGCTTACGTGGGTCGAGTCCAGCCCAATGGTAGTTTCTTCCTAAAGGAGATTAACACCATGGGTGCAATTAAAAGATACACAATATTCACAAGGACTGCAATTTCCATTTTTGTTATCCACTTTGTATCGACTGAATACTGCTGTTCATCAAAAATCTAGAAAGAAGCAATATTTGAGAATAAATAGTAATGATAATAATGATAACGGTATTGCTAATCAAAATGTGGTATTTTGTAAATTGCACAAGTCTACCTCATCTGTGCTCATGGCGTTGAAAGCTTTCCACTCACTTTTATCCGGATTTGGCTGGAAGCCACTACTAAGCCTCGCGTTACAAGGGTTTTGTTTCTGCCCTCCCCATTAACTTCACATGTTTCGAGTGCAGTGCAATAAGGGTAAATTTCTTGCTGAAGAATAACTAACACAGTGGGTGAGATTTAAACTTATTTCACTCTGATTGAAATCCAATAGTCAGATCCACTGCAACACAATTGTTCCATGTACAGTAAGGAAAATCAATGTCTTGTTGGGTAACGTTTCCAAAGGCTTGATACTTGCGATTGCAATCGTACGTTGCAGTATATTTGTAATTGCTGCAAGAAGTGGGTCATCGAGCCCAAGACTAGGCGCGCCTGCGTGCAGAGGACCGTTAGATTATGGTCTGTGTAGCAGCCGTTCTCGTTGACAGTTGTTTAAAGGGCTCTCGCAGCATACGGTTAAGGATACAACAAGAGACCTGATTGGCTATGGGCTACTATGCAGCTGGAGTTGGAAGCCGCAACGTGACTATGCAAGATAATCGGATTTCCTAACAAGAACGATATGTACATCAATACTGATTGGGTATGGAAAATATTCAAGCTGATTAACATATTGATGTTTTCAGACGTTCACTGACAACACCTCAATGTCAAGCTGGTGACCTTTATGCAGATGTGCTTGATTTATGATTAAGTTGTCTTGTCAATTTGCATTTGTGCATGTTCATAGATTGTGATAGATGTATTATTCGATATTAACAATACTGGATATTTGTAAAGCGCTGCATCCACTGAATAAAAAAGCATAAGGGGCTGGATACAAATATACAAGATCAAGGACGCAAAAAATCTCTTATAAGTTACATAATTTGTGAAGAAATTATTTTGATGATGTTTAACGCTTCGTGAAGTGAACAATGTTGTTAGGGATGTGTTGATTTAATCCACTGTGGATATATTTTGAGTGGTAGATTTCCATTAAATAATCGAAATACATGCACCAGATATACATTACTGAACATAGTACTATAAGTTAAGAGGTGGATTTTGTTGATTCATAGAACTTAAGAGAAGTTGCCTATCTCAAAAGCCTGTATGTTGAACAGCAATGTATATCTAATCTAAAATTATTAATAGGGGTGACACATGTGTAAAGCGCAGAGGTAAACCTTATCGGTGCTCATGTTGCTGAAAGCTTTTCACATACTTTTATCCAGCTTACATGGGTCGAGTCCAGCCCAATGGCAATTTCTTGCTGAAAGAGATTAGCACAATGGGTGGGATTTAAACTTAC
Organism: Temnopleurus reevesii; assembly: GCA_036244855.1. Lineage (NCBI taxonomy): Eukaryota > Metazoa > Echinodermata > Echinoidea > Temnopleuroida > Temnopleuridae > Temnopleurus > Temnopleurus reevesii. Next base: position 14,649 of record BQKZ01008971.1, read on the forward strand.
CGCGATCCAATTGGAAATCGAGAGTCAGATCAACTGCATCACGGTTGTTCCATGTACAGGAAAGAAAATTTCCAAAGGCTTAATACTCGCCATTGCAATGGTGTATTTGTAATTTCTGCAGGACCTGGGTCATCGAGCGCAAACTAGGCGAGCCTTCGTGCAGAGGACCACGAGCTCGCAGTCTTGGTAGCAGCCGTTCTCGTTGATAAAGGTTTACAGGGATATCGCAGCATAGGGTTTTGGATACGACAAGAGGCCTAATCGCCTGTGGGCTAATTAGACCGGGTTATAACTGAGGAAGGTGTCACAAAATGAGGTAGAAATTTTCATGTGGATAGTCTAGACTAGTTTTTCATGCTGAACAAGAATATATGGGGTAAACGGGCTGTATCCTGAAGGTTAATGCGTGAGGGCGTTTTTTTTTCAAAATGGCCGCCATATCATGACCGCGCTCACAAAATGTAATAGTACCACATCAAAAATAGCGTAATATATAATATATGTGGTATCAAATTGTAGGATATTAAATTTCCTTTAAAATAATACCTAAATCAAGCATATTGGAGGTTATTATTGTGCTATTCTTGGACCGGAAAGTTCATTTTTGAACGTTTTTTTAAATAATTCGAACATCTCCTATGTTCAATTTTCTTTATATTTCCGAAGATTCTTCAAATTGCATGCTCAAACGTTTCGGAAAACTTTATGCATATGTGATAAACATAATCTGAAAATGTGAGGTCCATCGGGTACCAGACATGAAATTGACAGAGGTCTAAAGTTGACAGTACTGTATTACCGGATCGCCCCAAAATGCTAAATACGAGAGTTCCCATTGCTAACCATGCGTTAACACTCTACTATCATAATTGAGGGAGGTGTCATCCGAAGAGATAGAACGTTCCATATCGTTGATCTAGACTAGTTTTTCATGCTGAACAAGAATATATAAAGTAAACCGGCTGTATCTTCAAGGTTAACGCATGAGGGCGCTTTTTTTTTCAAAATGGCCGCCATATCACGACCGCGCTCACAAAATGTAATAGTACCACATCAAAAATAGCGTAATATATAAATGTATGTGGAATCAAATTGTATGAGATGAAATATCCTTTAAAATGTTACCTAAATCAATTAGATTGAATGCTTTGTTATGCTATTTTCTACCTGATAAGGTTCATTTTCAACGGGTTTTTTTTTGTGTGTGTGTTTGGACAAACTGTATCAATATGTGATACTGTGAAATCTTGAAGCATATCGGGTAACAAAAATTTACATAGGTCTAAAATTGGCATTTCTGTATAACCTGATTCCCGAAAAATGTTGAAAGAGAGATTTCCCATTGTTAATCACCCGTTCACAGTAAACTTTCAGAGACAATAATTTCAATGGGAGCAGATATATGAGCGACAAAGATTTATTATCAGGACTGTTATTACTATCTACAAAGTATGGCAGTTGGAAAGGTAAGATTATATGCCTGTACCGTACAAATAGTTGACAATAAACGTCACATTCTACTCACGGTGAAATGGTACCAGTTCTTCTAATATCATTCAATTAAACGTTAAAAATTTGAATTTAGCGGAGTCTGAATTTACATAATCCAAGACATTCTTAAAGGTAGAAAACTACATTTGCACACATTACGGTAATGCTTACAACTTGTTGTGTACCGCGGATATGCCAAAATAATAACCTCCTTGAAGTATTTTGGTCAAATTTAGTTCAGAATATTTAATTGAAAGAAAAATATATTCTATCATAATTCATCTTTACACCAACGGTGTCGCGATACGCCTAGTGCATTACCACACATACACACAACCTTGTAAGAGAGAATGTGACGTCATTAGAAAGGGCTGCAAACTAAAAAATGGGTAAGATCCGACCCATTCAAGAACTTTTGCATTTTTGTATTTTTACGGTGATTGTTGAGCCATCTCATATAGAAAATTGAAAAGTAAGACATAATCACAAATATATTTTGCTCTGTAGGATTAGATTATTGACTGGACTTCCCATTTTAATTATATTAATCTATAGTTAAGTTATTTTAGTTAATCATTTCAGGGCATGAATACCAGTTGTCTAATTTATGTTTTGAAATATGACTCTTGTAATACAAAATATTATCTGAATGTAACATAGCAATTACAACAAAATACTCAAATTTAACATGTTTGTGATCATTTTATAGGGAAAGTATGACCAAGCATGTGTAACGACGGATGTTTTTCATCATGCCTCTTTTCATGCAAAGAGAATACGTCTTTTTTATGATTTTGCCCACAGACAATTACCCCTGGATAAGATAGGATATGACAATTTCCCTGTTGGAAAACCCATAGGATAACTACCCCTCGGACAATAGGGTTTGGACAGTCATGTAGACCTGTTTATTGCCAGTGATAGAGGATGTTTTCATCGTTGTATTGCCAGTGCTGAGGGATGTTGCCAGTGTTGTTGGAGTGTTACAATTCTGTATGATTGATAAATTTGCAGTTATTGTAATGATGTAGTGATAATTGCCTCTCTGCCTGACATCGCCTTTACCCAATGACAACAATATCTTAAACACTGGATAAACTGAAGCATCAACAGCAATTTGAATTTTTGTAGGTGACATTTGCAATGCTAGGAACAACTTTAATGACAACACCTCAATTACAGTCTTACAACACTGACAATATACCTTCAACAATGGTAACATATCTACAACAATGGCAACATATCCATATCAATGACAATACCTTCCTAAAACTTTGGCAATATTCCTAGAGCAATGGCAACACCCCTATAAAATGGTAACGTGATATCATTAATTAAAAATGTCAAAGCATTTCCAACATCCTTAATTACTGACAACATTGACATTCACTGGCAACACAGAGTGTTTTCTCGTCCTTGCGTATTTTTCATGGTGTATATTTTATAAGGAGGATCATCCTAGAGGGTAGTTGTCCTATCTAGGGCACTTGTCCTAGGGAATAGTAGCGTGCTACAGAGTAACTGATCTAACGGTCATTATCCTTGTCGTGGTTTTCCCAGGGGAAAGGGAGTGGTACTTAGGAGAATTATCCTAGTAGCAATTGTTGTAGAGTATATTTATCCTTGTGAAATTGAAGTTGTCGCAGGGCTGGTTGTCAAAAAAAGTTATGCATGAAGATTCTCCATTTGTAGCTGTGAGGGTATGAAGATTATATAATGTTAAGAGAGACAAGATGACAGAGGGATAATGGAAGAGATTGATAGGTTGGGGGGGGGGGGGTCTGAAAGAATCCGGAGCAGTGTATAATATGTCGACAGAGGGAGTGTGAGGAGGTATATTTTAGTAAGGAATGTAATATCAGAATGAAATAAATGATAGAATGGGGAGAGGGTTCTCCCTTTTTCTTCAATATCTGAGCCTTTTTCTTTAGATCCCATTTCTACCATGTATACTTATCGCAAGCTTTCCCGGAGGGGGTTCAATAAGATAAAGTTAATAACTCCATAATAATGACCATAATTATTTAGTTTGGAGACATGATAAGTCACCTCAATAATTCATTGCACCTTAAAATCATCTAGACAAGCAGAATATCAGCAAAGTTATGATGAATGACCCTCAATCTTAAATATCTTTCTAATATCTAAAGAAATATCTAAAGAAATAAAAGCGTTATAACTGAATTGGATGTTATTTAAAAATAAAAGAAGGGGCGCGGAAATTGGTATTTCAAAGGATGCGATATGCGATAACCATGTAACGTAGGTACCCATTTTTATTTCTCAGTAAAACATATTTGGATTGGAACTCCTTTCTAGATCTTAAGTTACAGGCATACAAAAAAAATGACCTAGTTACATGGGCGTCATATTGCTTTTGCACAATACCTGCAATATGCAATGGTCTTTGAGAAATGCTTCTGGATGGGACACTGTTTTGGAGGATAATGTATTGGACTGTATTAGCCTGATTTGAATAATGCATTGATTAAGGGCTTTCGGGTGTCAAAATATTTGACCAAACCCCTTTGAAAATATCCTAATAGTAAAAATTGAATGAAGAGCGCCATTATTTTCTTCAATTCAATTCAATTCAAAATAACATTTATTTTTTCCTTCAACAAACACATTTCTGTATACATCAATACAATATTGATTATTGCATTTGATTGGAAGTATATTCAGTTTGCAACGTATTGAGTTTCATCATCAATTAAAAGTGCCGGACTGAATGTGACTTCACTTTGTATCACATAAAGTCTCTTCTCAAAATAATGTATGTGTAAGCATAATATCACACAAATTGTCAAAATGTATTACTTGTTCTGTCTTTGTGAAATTAAATAATGTGATTTGAGGCTATTTTTATTTAAAAATAACAAAAAACTATCGTCAGAAAAGTATCTAGATTCAATCTAGTGAGGAAAATGCATTAAAACATTCCTTTCCCACAACCTTATCCTAAATAAGGGTTGATCACTCACGATATGACATAATACGGTTAAAGCATGCATGGGAAATCTCCTTTTCAGCATTTTTGTTGATCGGGTAATACAGCATTGTCAACTTCTAATCTCTGTCAATTTTGTGTTTCGTACTCAATTTATCTCAAAATATCAGAATATGATCATTACATATGCATAGGCTATACTTTTTTTCAAAACACTTGCAGACTTGTAGTGAAGAATCCTTGGAAATATGGAGAAAAGTATACAAACAAGATGTTCAAATTGTCACAAAACCATTGAAAATGATATTCAATGGGTAAAAATAGCACAATAACTTCCCTTAATCTTGTAGATTTAGATTTTAGGGAATCTATCATACAGTTTAAGATCACATAAATTATATATTACGCTATTATGTGGTACCTGTAAACTTTGTAAAACACGGTCATGATATGGCGTCCATTTTGTAAATTGAGATTTTCAAATTATTACAAAAAACGTTTAAAAATGAACTTTACTGTCCAAAATTAGCCCAATAATATCCTGTAACATAATTGAGNTTTGTGCATGCAGTATTCACAGGTAGGGATCTGAGTGTTATATACATGTATACTCACAAATATTGTAGGTTTGATAATCCAGCAAAAGTTCCTGGTTGTACCGACTGAATATGGTTGCTACTCAGATATCTACAAAGAAGCAATATTTGATAACAGTTTTAATGAGGGTGACTACTTGTAAAGCACAGAGGTCCACCTTATCGGTGTTCATGTTGCTGAAAGCTTTTCACATATTTTTATCCAGGTTACCTGGGTCGAGTCCAGCCAAATGACAATTTCTTGCTGAAAGAGACTATCATTATGGATGGAATTTGAACCTATCGCACTCTGATTGAAAATCGAGAGTCAGATCTACATACTGTATCACGATTATTACGTGTACAGCAAAGAAAGTTATCGTCTTGGTGGGAAACGTTTCACAATGCTTAATACTCGCGGTAACAATCGTACAGTCTGACAGTGCAGTGTATTTGTAATAGCTGCAATACGTGGGTCATCGAGCCCAAGACTATGTGAGCCTGCATGCAGAAGACCACAGGCTCGTAGTTTGGACAGCAGCCGTTCTCGTTGACAGTTTTTTTAACAGGGATATCGCAGCACAGGGTTTAGGATACAAGAAAGACCTGATTGGCTATTGGCTACTATGCAGTTGAATTTGGAAGCCGTAACGTTACTACACATGATAATCCGATCTCCTAACAATATTGATATGTATATTAAATGGAAAATATTCCAGCAGGTTAACATATTGGTGTTTCCAGACATTCACTGACAACGCATCAATTTCATGCTGGAGACTTTATTGCAAATGTATTTGATTTAGAACCCGACTGTCTTGCCAATGAGCACTGTTGCATTTTTATAGATTATATATGATTGATGTTTTATTCAATAATAGCAATACTGGATATTTATCAAGCGCCACATCCAGAATAAAAAGCATAAGGGACCGGATACAAATATACAAGGCCAAGGACGCACGAAATCTTTTGTAAGTTACACAATTATAGAAGAAGTTATTATGATAAGTTTAAACGCGTCGTGAAGTGAAAAAAAATCAAGGAAGTGTTGATTTAATTTATAGTTGAGATATTTTGAGTGGTAGATTTCAATTAATTCATCGATATACATGCACGAACTGAGCATTATTGCACATAGTACCATAACTTGGGAGATGGATTTCTGTTGATTAATATAGCTTTAGAAAAGTTGCTCATCTCAAAAGGGTGGTACATTGACCAGTAAAGGGTTAGACGTTCCTTATAGTGTAGATCTAATGTGCACCATACAGTTTGTGCATGCAGTATTCACAGGTAGGGATCTGAGTGTTATATACATGTATACTCACAAATATTCTAGGTTTGCTAATCCAGAAAAGGTTTCCCGTTGAATTGACTGAATACGGTTGTCACTCAAATCTCTACAAAGAATCAATATTTGATAACTTTTTAATAAGGGTGACTACTTGTAAAGCGCAGAGGTCCACCTTATCGGTGTTCATGTTGCTAAAAGCTTTTCACATACTTTTATCCAGCTTACCTGGGTCGAGTTCAGCCGAATGACAACTTTTTTGGCTGAAGGAGATTAACACCATGGGTAGGATTCAAATCTGCGACCGTCTGGTCAAAAACCGATAATAAGATAAACTATACCACGATACTTCCATGTGCAGTAAAGAATATTAATCCATTGACTACTGAATTGTGTTAATCCCATAAACTTTGTACAGGGTCTATCAGGTTCCAGTTGCCAATGCTTTATGGTCGGGATGGGTAGCATTTGCAAAGTCTTATTCCAGGCTGCGATCGTACACGGCAGAGTATTTGTAATTGCTGCTCGTAGTCTTGATAGCAGCCGTTGTCGTTGACAGATGTTTATAGTGCTCTTGCAGCATAGGATTTTGGATACAGCGAGAGGTCTTATCAGCTATGTGGTACTTCGCAGCTGAAGTTGGAAGCAGTATCGTGACTACGCAAGATAATCAAATTTCTTTCAAAATCGATATGTATATCAACACTGATTAGGTATGGAAAATATTCTAGCAGGTTAACATATTGGTGTTTTCGGACATTTACTGTCAACACATCAATGTCAAGCTGGAGACTTTCAAGCAATGTACTTGACTTAGAACCCAATTGTCTTGTCAAAAAGCACTCTTGCATTTGTATAGATTGTGTATGATGTTTTATTTAATAATTAAAAAAAAGGGTTAAGGATGCACAAAATCTCTTGTGAGTACGCAATTTGTCAAGAATTAACTTCGATTGGTACATTTTTATTAATTCATAGATATACATACACGAGATATACATTACTGATCATCAATGATCTGAGCGTAATATACATGCATACTCACAGGTCATATAATATATGACCAGTGTTGTGGTACTGCCAGCAAAAGCTTCCGGGGGAATCGATTGAATACGGTTGTCATTCAAACCTCTACAAAGAATCAGTATTCGATAACTTTTTTAATAAGAGTGACTACTTGTAAAGCGCAGAGATCCACCTCATCGGTGTTCATGTTGCTGAAAGCTTTTCACATACTTTTATCCAGCTTACCTGGGTCGAGTCTAGCCAAATGACAATTTCTTGCTGAAAGAGATTAACACCATGGATGGAATTTGAACCTGTCGCACTCTGATTGAAAATCGAGAGTCAGATCCACATACTGTATCACAATTGTTCCGTGTACAGTAAAGAAAATTAACGTTTTGGTGGGAAACGTTTCACAATGCTTAATACTCGCGGTAACAATCGTACAGTCTGACAGTGCAGTGTATTTGTAATAGCTGCAATACGTAGGTCATCGAGCCCAAGACTATGTGAGCCTGCGTGGAGAAGACCACAGGCTCGTATTCTGGACAGCAGCCGTCCTCGTTGACATTTTTTTTTTACATGGATATCGCAGCACAGGGTTTAGGATACAAGAAGAGACCTTATTGGCTATTGGCTACTATGCAGCTGGAGTTGGAAGCCGTAACGTGACTACGCAAGATAACAACATCGATATGTATATCAGCACTGATTGAATGTGAAAAATATTCCAGCGGGTTAACACATTGGTGTTTTCAGATATTCACTGACAACATTAATGTCAAGCTGGAGACCTTATTGCAAATGTACTTGATTTAGAATCCAATTGCATTATCAATAGCACGCTTGCATTTTTATAGATCGTGATTTATATATTATTGAATAACAATACTGGATATTTATAAAGTGCCACATCCATTGAATAAAATCATAACGGGCTGGATACAAATATACAAGTCAAGGACAAACGAAATCTCTTGTAAATTACATAATTTGTGAAGAAGTTATTTTGATGAGTTTAAACGCTTCTTAACGTGAAAAAGGTGTTAAGGTAAGTGCTGATTTAATCTATAATGGATATATTTTCAGTATTAGATTTCACTTAATTCATCGATATACATGCACGAGATATACATTACTGAACATAGTACCATACCTTTGAAGACAGATTTCTTGTTGATTCCTAGGACTTAAGAGAAGTTGCTTATCTCAAAAGCCTGTATGTTGACCAGCAATGTATATCTAATCTAAAAAGGGTAGAAAGTTCCTCATAGTTACATGTGCACCATACAGTATGTGCATGCAGTATTCACAGGTAATGATCTCAGTGTAATATTCATGTATACTCACAAATGATAAAGGTTTGACAATCGACTGGATACGGTTATTCTGCAAATATCTACAAAGAAGTAATATTTTATGAAATTCTTAATAGGGGTGACTACGTGTAAAGCGCAGAGGTCCACCTTATCGGTGCTCATGTTGATGAAAGATTTTTACATACTTTTATCCAGCTTTACTGGGTCGAGAACAGCCCAGTGGCAATTTCTTGCTGAAGAAGAATTAACACAATGGGTGGGATTGAAAATCCAGAGTCAGATCCACTGCATCACGGTTGTTCCGTGTAGAGTAAGGAAAATTAACGTCATGGTGGGTAACGTTTCCAAATGCTTCATACTTGCTATAACAATCGTACAGTCTGACACTGCAGTATATTTGTAATAGCTGCAATACATGGGCCATCGAGCCCAAGACTATGTGATCCTGCGTGAAGAGGACCACAGGCTCGTAGTCTGGACAGCAGCCGTTCTCGTTGACAGTTGTTTACAGGGATATCGCAGCATATGGTTTAGGATACGGGAAGAGACGTAATTGGCTATGGGCTATTATTACTTCTAGGCAGGAGAATCGGATTTCCTTATGATATTGATATGTATATCAACACTGACTAGGTATGGAAAATATTCCAGCACGTTAACATTTTGATGTTTTCAGGTATTTGCTGACATCACATCAATGTCAAGCTGGAGACCTTCAAACAAATGTATTTGATTTAGAATCCAATTGTCTTGTAAATGAGCACTCTTGCATTTTTATAGATTGTGATTGATGTTTTATTCAATGATAATATTGGACTAAAAAAGCACAACATCCACCGAATAAAATGCATAAGGGGATGGATACAAATTTTGAGTGGTAGATTCTCATTAATTCATTGATATACATCCACCAGATAACAACATCGAATATATCAACACTGATTGAGTGTGAAAAATATTCCAGCAGGTTAACATATTGGTGTTTTCATATAACATCAATATCAAGCTGGATACCTTATTGCAAATGCACTTGATTTGGAATGCAATTGTATGGTCAATGAGCTCTCTTGAATTTTTATAGATTGTGATTTATATATTATTAAATAATGACAATACTGGATATTTATAAAGCGCCACATCCACTGAATAAAAAAGCATACGGGCTAAAGTCCAATTAAACACAGGTCAAAGACAAAGGAAATCTTTTGTAAGTTACATAATTTGTGAAGAAGATATTTTGATTAGTTTAAATGCCTCTTAAAATGACAAAGGTGTGTTTTTCAAAGTGAGAAAGTTTTCTTAAAGTGACAAAAGTAAGTGTTGATTTCATATATAGTGGATATCTTTTGAGAGGTAGATTTCAATAAATCCATCGATATACATACACCAGCTATACATTACTGAACATAGTACCATACATTTGGAGATTGATTTTTGTTGATTCGTAGAACTAAAGAGAAGTTTCTTATCTCTAAAAGGCAGTACGTTGACCAGCAATGTTTATCTGACCTATAACGGGTAGAACATGCCTCATATTGACGTCGATTGATGTGCGTCATACGCAGTTTGTGCACGCAGTATTTAAAGTTAATGATCTGAGTGTAATATGCATGTATACTCAGGGTCTGAAATGGTTTAATAATCCAGTAGAATTTCTTGGTTGTATCGACTGAATATTGTTGTTTTCCAAGTATCTACAAAGAAGCAATATTTGATGACATTTTTAATAACGGTGACTACTTGCAAAAAGGAGAAGCCCTCCTTTTCGCCGCTCATGTTGCTGAAAGCACATACTTTTATCCAGCTTACGTGGGTCGAGTCCAGCAATGACAAGAGGTAGCTTTCGTAACTCTACGACCTAAAATTGCTATGCCACGCCCCTTT
>BQKZ01008972.1:0-11788 GCA_036244855.1 Temnopleurus reevesii
ATAAAACTTAGTTATTTTGTTTATATATACTATGCAAATCAATTATGTTTGTTTATTTTTCTTTGAATGTACACTTTGGAATATAGAATGAAATAAAGTCCCTCGAATGAGGTTTTAAAAAAAAAAAAAAAAAAATCAGTGGAGAAGTTAAGTACATGGGGGTAAACAGGGACAAAGCTTAAAGGTAGAAAACTACATTTGCACAAATTACGGTTATGCTTACAACTTTTTGTGTACTTCGGATATGCCAAAATAATAACCTCTATGAAGTATTTTGGTCGCATGTAGTCCAGAATATCTAATTCAAATAAAAATCTATTCTATCATAATTCATCTTAACACCAACGGTATCGCGATACTCCTAGTGTATTACCACACACACAAAACATTGTAAGATCACATACAGTGTACACTTCAATACACTGCCACACCATGCGGAATACACACTGAGAGAGAATCTTGCGCTATTGGTCAACAAGGGGTCAACAGCTGTTTTGAATTTTGAACGCACGGTCCATTAATTCGAGGCCCGAATAAAATAATTATTATTGGAATAACTGTAATTGCGCTTATCATGACCAATCTTTGTGCTTAATTGATTGGTGATAAGTTCTAACAGTACTCTTTAACATAACACAGCAATCTTGGAAAGTCGAGTTTTAGGCTGAAAAAGCAGTATTCTACCTTTAAAACTGCAGCATAAAGTATCTCTGATGATGATAAAGGAAGAACATTTTGCACTTATCAGTAAATGATAGATTTCATATTGCAATAGCTTCCAAAATTGGAAATCACTTCCCTAGCCCCAACATATTAATATAAAAAATATCATGAGATATAGTTTGATATAGCCTATTGTCGGTGACAAGAATTATTCAGGGCAATAATAATTCTACATGTATGATGGTGCAGGCCTGCATAAAAGAGAGATTTCTTTTAAAATTGGTTAAAAACAATTCACTATGAACTTTATAATTCTAATTTTGGATTCAGGGAAGCTAAATTAGATGAGAAATATTGTACCTGTTCTGAAAGTTCATCACATTCTTCAGTCCACATCAGCCCGTTAAATGCAGGCATTCTCTGAAAAGTTGAGTAAATAAATTATGATGTCACAATAAACTTAACCAAAGGAATTATCAAAGAATATGTCATTATAATAAATGCACAGTCAGCTTTGCATAAGTCAAATAATCAACAAAGTAAGGAGTAAACATTTTTCATGCTGGTTCTTAGCTCAAAGCATGTTTTGTTAGCAAGATAAAAAGCCAATCGATGTGCAACAATACTCCTTGGAGGTCTTATACACACTACAGGAAGAAGAAGAAATAGAAGATCTCCTTTCCTCTTCATTTTCTATTATATTTACCCCTAATAAATCAAATTTTCTGTGAGTGAATTTATTCAGAGCTATTTCTTCAGTCCAAACAGATTTGACTTAGGAAAGGTTGACTGTATCACATAAATGCTACATGTGAGAAATATAACAGCTTTTGCACTCTTACAATAACAAATTCTTTGAAAATAAAATAAGAGGAACAAAATTGTAAGTGATTTTCTACTATATATACTAGGAGCACGATGAACATGATAATGTGCATTAGGCCTATGAAAATAGTGTTGGTTTTCTTCTAAGCTGTAAAAACCTTCACAAAACCAACAAAATTAATACTAGGGCTGCATGATATTATGCAATATTATGAAATTTGAATGAATATCATGCTTTCGTCATTATTTGATATATTGCCTTTACATTATATTGAGAAAAAAAATCATCAATATTTCTTTTCAGTGAGTTTTAAAAATGTTTAACGATCAATTTATCAAATGAAATATAAATTGAAGCTTGATATAATTTGATTATTAATGACTATCATCACTGCCACTATCATGAAACAGATTCATTTCTACCACCAGGAAAATTGAAATTAAGATGACCAGGCAGTGAATAAACGTTATTTAAAGTTTATTCATGATATATTGCCATATTAGCGACATCGAAGCGATTTTAAAGAGCAATAATTCACTGTGATCGAAGGAGGACAAAGTATTCAGACAAAATAAACAACTTCCATTCAATCATTCACAATAGACAGATGCATATAAAAGAAATTTCATTCCCTCTTATTATGTGAAATTTTTTTGAACATGTGTCACACCTGTCGAGTGAATAAACAGGGAAGTTACTTCCTTTTGTGCATGAAAACCTTTTGTGAGGCCTTGGGTTTGAATGAAGTTGTGTTCTTTGTCCAATTCCTGTGTCCTTTCTGCTCACAGTGATTGACACTTACCTTTTGCAAGACGTAATTGAAGTCCTCAATGTTAAAACGTTCCAAGTCTTCATTTTTCAGAGTGTCAATAAGCTCTTGACTAGAAAGAGGGAAAGGGTGAGATAGAGTGAGAGAGAGAGAGAGAGGGAAAAATGGGTATACTAATAATTATGATAATTATAAGAATAATCATAGGTCCATTTATAGAGTAAATAAAAATTGGGTAATTGAGGGCATCCTAATTTTATCAATAAATAGTTTGATTTCATGTAATATCTCGAAAATGCGCATGCTACTAATAAAAGAGGAAACTTTGTTCAAGTTCTGAAGAAATCCAAAGTAGTAGCAGTTCATCTTATCGGTAGTTAATGTTAGTTAAATATATTTTTCCCACCAACAAGAGTATTACAGTGCATTATAAGTTGCCTGGAGCTGTGAACAAAATTTCACAGCAACTGGACGGAATTTGAACCCCTGGCCTCTCTGTTACTAGACGAGTGCGATAACCACTAGACCACCAGACTGCTTTTAATTAGTGATTGGTTTCTTCTATACGGTAATTATACAAAGAACAAGAAATTCATCAGTTTGGTAGTAAATCATAATTGAATAAACTATACAAAATATTCATAATAATAATAATGATGATAATAATAATAGTAATAATAATAATAATAATAATAATAATAATAACAATAATAATAATATTAATAATAACAATAATAATAATATCAATATTATCAATATTAATAATATTAATAATAATAATAATAATAATAATAATAATATCATCCACTTGATATGGCGCTTAATATTATAACAAATCTCACAGCGCATAATAATTACAAGTAGTTTTTCACTGTAGGCTTAAATAAACAAATACAATAGAATAAATTGAGATAATCTTAAAAACTAACATTAAATTAACTATTAAGTACAAAAGCAACAGTACTAAGTACATAAAAAGTAAGGGGGTGCTGTTCAAAAGTGGCAATTTATCGCAAGTTGCATTTGATCAGAACGTGCCAATCAAAATCGTTATTTCATGCAGGTCTTGTTAAATGCGCATACCCTGCACAAATGAAAATGCGAATTGCAATTTGCAAAGCTGCAGTTGATTTGTAGTTGATTTTGAGCAACATCCCCTAAGTATATTAAAAGAATTCGTCTTACTCTGCTGGGTCTCCTTCTTCAAAATCCTCCACAAAGTCCAGAGGTTTTTCAGTGCCCAGCTCCACATCTGCTATGGTCAGTCTCCTGTCCGTCCGACCGCAGATCTCTGGGCTTGGCGCCTTCTCGCACGAATGGTCAAACCAAACGTTGACAGCAATGTTCCGACCGATAGAGTTCACCTGATGCATCCTGGGATATGGTTTGGGTGGTAATATAGAGGATGGTTGGATGAGGAAGGTTGCTTAAGTTCATTCCAATCTAGATCACTTTTACTACTGTGATTATTTATTCATACATTTATTTACGTTTTTATTTATTTATTTATTATCTATATTCATCATCTATTATTAATTATTTATCATTCATTCATTCATTCACCCTAACGGCCGCCAGGAGATAGATAGAGGATTCTTACCTCTCCCGTTCATACACGAGGGGGCTATGTCCCAGGACATGGGACATTTTCGGTTTGTACATATACTGGGTCCATATAAAATCAGCAGTAATGTATCACCGTGTGGAGGAATTAACGATTCAAGGTTGCTCTCAAGTAAAAGAACCAAGGATATTAACCGTGAGATTGGCGTCTCACGATGAGAGATTTTCGCAAGTGTTCAAAAACAAATTGAGCCAGGGGGTGTGTGAGCATGGAGAATGTCATTGTGCTTCTGTAATATTTTGAGTCCTGATTTACTTAACATTTATATGGAATACAGATGCAGTCGCCAGGGAATAGCTTTGCTATGTAGAACTCCACATCCTTTAATCAACGATGTTAAACAAATTTTAATGTTCTTCTCTAATATTTTGAGCTCTGAGATACCTACCATAGATGCACTTACCAGGGAATATCTTTGCGAAATAGAACTCAGGGATATTACTATTTTTGCTTTCGTTGTTGCATGCTTTATTTGTCATTGTTCTCCTATAACATATTGAGCTCTGATGTACTTACCATTTATAAGGAATATAGATGCAGTCGCCAGGGAATAGCTTTGCTGCATAGAATTCCACATCCCTCAATCCGGGGTATTTGTTCATGTCCACCTTATCTACGTCCACACTAGAATAGCTCCCTTGGGGCTTATCTAAGTGAAACTGGAAATAGAGGTTAAATATCAAATGTGAATAGGGTTATTCTCATATCATATACATGAGGCCACTCCCAATAAAAATGAAAAGTTTGGATAAAAGAGGAGCTCCCTTGGGGTTTATCTAATAGAAACTGGAAATAGAGGGTAAATATCAAATGTGAATAGGATTATTCTAATATCATATACATTAGGCCACCCCCACCCAATAAAAAAAGTTTGGATAAAAAGAGGAGCTCCCTTGGGGCTTATCTAATAGGAAACTGGAAATAGAGGTTAAATATCAAATATGAATAGGGCAATTCTCATAGCATATATATCAGCCTGCCCCCCTCCCCACCCCCCAAAAAAAATATTTGGATTAAAGAGTTGCTCAGTGTTGATCACTAAATAAAAAAAGAATCAGAGGTCAAGGTATCAAATAAGAAAAAGCTAATGAGCGATACAAACCTGATGTCTATACATGGTATAGTTGAGAAAAAGAATATCCTTTTGTCCACTGAAGAGGCAGTTGATATTATCAGTATCATCATTATGTAAGACTGACTTCGTTCCTCCACTGCTAAACCACATAACCTGTAAAGGAAAAAAACAGTAAACCATCTGAAATCAACCAATTGGGTGGTTTGTGAGAGACAGTTAAAGAACTAAAACACAAAATTAAGGATTTATCTTGAATAATAAGCATTAACTAAATAAATATAATCCTAAACTTGGCATGGTTGATATGAGACATATCACCATAATGCAGTTTCTCAGGAGAAAATTAGAGCATGTTTGTTGACATTTTATATTTATGTGTGTAAAGCAATTTGTAAATACATTAGCTCGTTCACATTGATTTCTGCATTCTAACTATTATTGATCTATACCTTTAATGTCCCATATTATAAAATTCCAATATAACAAACTTACCACATCAGATATTCTGCTAAGGATCTCATCACAAACTAATGGTGGTGGTACAACCACATCTCTCCTGAATTATAGAGAAAAAAATATGCTAATTAAACCCTATCAACAATTAATTAATAAATCAAACATAGAAAGGGAGTGTTCCACATACATGTATATTCATATTTGGTGAGTTAAAGACAATAGGGGGATTTGATCTGAGAGCCTAAACTAATTGAAAAAATACATATTCATGAAGTAAATAAAAATATTCATATTTTTAAGTAACTATGTCATGATCTTTCTTGCAAGTTTGAAAAATATTTCTTTACATGTATACTTTCTGTGTAAACATTGTAAATAGAACTTATTAACAATTCACTTTTTTTAAATATTGTAAAAGTACTTATTGCCCTCGGCTCCGACGCATTTTCACCATGTGAGCGCACACGCGCAAAATATATATGCGATAATCTTCCAGTGTGAAAGAGGCAGATGATATCAAAGGAAAAAAAAGAAGAAGTGCCAGGGCGCTACAAACTCACTTGCCTGAATGCCTTGGGGCAACAAAATTGACACATCGGGCAAGCAAATTAAATTGCCACTTGCCCAATGGGGCAAGTATTGGTATTAAAGTCTAAGAACTTTAAAGTCAGGACTGTCTAAAGATTCTACATTATTAGGCCATATCCAGTTGCAAGATCTTACATTTTACCAACTTCAGTGACAGCTAAGCCCAATTAGATGTGTGCAGCTGCTTTTGTTCGCTTGATTGTGTTTTGGGAAACAGGAATTTGTGTTTGGCAAGTGATCTGAAAAGCAACACGCCCAACAGGGCAAGTGGTGTGAAAAATTCTTGTAGCGCCCTTAGTGCCCCATAGAAATATTCACCTGAGAAACCTCGGAAGCGAATCCACCATATATTCGTCCTCTGTGTTATACCTCTCCAGGAACTCCGCAAACTTCATCCTCTGCATCGGCTGGTTTCGATCTTCCTTCTTCCTTGTCTCGACATCGATGATGGTCGTCTGCGCTTCAGGTCGGAGGCTGAGGTCCTTGTCGGACCAGGTCTTGAAGGCCGGAGAGAGCTTGGCGCCATTGCGGAAGACGACGGGCAGGGAGGCTAAGATGTAGTCCTCATAGAATGTCTCAGGCGATGGGAAACCTTGAGGGGTGGGAGCAAGAAGAGATTGCATGAATGATATGAAATACAATACTATCAAGACAATTAACATGAATAGAAATCATTTGATCAAATAATTCTCTGTGTCTAAAGCAACAATTGATGCATCTAAATTCTTATCTTCATCTTGGACAACTACATGCATCTGGAACATACAACTTAGGGCAGTTACGTTCTCCTCCAATGGTCAAGTGCTGCTTCTTTTTCAAACTTAAAATCTCAAAATGTATCTCCTCCCTAACGGTAGGCCCAATAGGTCAGTTTGCTAATATATTTAGATTCATGTATACATGTTTCTTCCAAATGCACACCACAGTACTTGGAATCCAGTTTGCTTACATTACTTGTTGCAATGTTGGGGGAAGCCTCAGACAAGTTTATAGATCTTCAAGACCAGCATTTGTGTATAAAGAACGCACAAAATTTGCTTCTATTAGTAAACACGCCTATTGAGCTAAATACAGGTCATTACAAACCCTGTCATTATCTTTAACAATCCTATGAGAATCTCTTTTTCAAATGTTTTTTTTTCAAACTGTTCAAATCTTGAATTTTACAAAAGTCTGATACAGCCAATTAACTTCCTATCAATTTTTTGCCATTACTCCATCCCTGCAGGACATATTCAAAATCACTCCCATATGATTTTTCTATATATATTATAAGATCTTTCTTGACTCTGAATTTCATGAAAATTAGACAATTTTACTTTTTTCAATATAGTTTATAGATTTCTTTTGCCTCCCCCAATTAATTGTATTAATTGGCAGATGAAGTTGAGGGTGTAGTTACGTTCTTATACATGTGGTTCCAATGTAGAAATTATTCAAAGGATATTTAATACCTTGTTTAGACAGAAATTTATCATAAAAATTATTTTGGAAAAAAAGTATACCCCACTCCCAACCTTATATACAGTCCTTAGAAGATGAAATATTACAAATTTACATTAAACATATTTCTGAAGAAAGATGTTGAAATTCTATACTCAATAGATTCTAGTAAAATTAAATACAAAACGTTGTCTCCAAGAAAAATGAGGGACACTTTTTAGAATATGTAAGGATTTTTCTGCCATGGAATTGCCCCGATGTGTTATACCTTCTAGAACAGGGACTGGTCTTTTGACGGCCTTTGCTCCTAGCGGTTCAAGATGTCCAGGCCAAGGTACAGTCCCATCTGATGCCACTTTGCTGTTTCCACCTGAAGAGCGCCCTCCAGTGACCAACTGGAGTACCGTCAAGAACAACAGGATTGGGTATGAAGCTTTTCGAGAAATCATTGCTGATAAATGTCCTACAAGAAAATCCTGTAATGATTTAAAAGCATATATATGTTAGGTTTAATCACCAGAAAAAAATGATGACATTTCAATGACATTGTTGCTTGCTGCTTGGACAAGCTACAATATGGTGTTATCGATTTCAGTCAACTGTGACTAAGGGCACGTCGACTGGAAGAAGTATGTCGACCGGAAGAAGTACATCATAGTTTTTCGCGTCTGCTCATTGTTACGAGCGCAACTAGCTGTGACTAAAGAATAAGCATATGCGCAAAACTTTGCTTAATACCTGGTTGAAGTGCCCTTCGTCAAAGTTGCCAGAAATTGCAAACTCCATGTAGTGTTTGTCCAAGACTCCACATTATGCCCCAGTCACAAAGGAGCCCCGATCCAACATGACTCTTTGTTAAGTTAAGTTTAAAATTAAACGTATAGGTCAGTTTTTGGGAGAGATGCCGCTTAAGGTAATAACTAATTTTGTGAGCTGCAGTCAAAATATACCATAATGCAATGTTTCAATAGAAATATACTGCATCTCACAAAGTAGTTAAATATCTGAAGTGCTATCTCTCCCAAAACTAATCTAACTAAGCCTTTGATGAAAAGAAAGAACAAATACTATCCATTTATTTTCACAATTACAAACAAAGGTCAATCATCAGTCAGGTCAGCTGAGACTTATTTGAAGGTGCTTCACCAAGAATGGCAATTTAGAAATGTGTCGATTCAAAGATAAACAAAGAAAGAATAGCAATGACTTACTGAAATGCAGAATGTGATGAACAGCCTCGGATATATATCCTCGACACAATTCACAACTCGCTGTGTACGTGTAAGCCGACGAGTTCCAACGCTACACCACAGTGCACTTTATATATGCGCCTAGGCTCGGGCGGACTTCAGCTTCTTGAGACTGAGAGACACTCGCTGCTTGACTGAAGCGTCATAGACGTCGCCTGGCTCACTGAACCGGAACTATGAAACGTGTAAGAACCCTACTTTACTATTCCTGCAACTTTATAATATCTCACCGTTCCATGCAAAAATGAGCATAAAATCTTTCTTTGGCGGAGGCGGGCAGGATATACAAATTAACAGTGTGAGATGACTGACTTCGCTCCTGAACCTGCTTGATGGATACGCGATCTTCGAAGGGGAAATCCCGACCCAACCGTACCCGTGCCCCTACATTATAGTCTACAAATACAAACGATTTGAAGAAAAAAAAAAGTAAAAACGCTTTGGTCGTTCTGATGAACTGCAATCTGTGAATGGAAGAAAATCCGCTTAATTTATTCTTTTATATTCGAAAGAAATATTTTGAAAATAAAATGACTTCGAATATACTTCATGAATGTCTCGTTATGTTCAAATCTTCATCTATAGGGTTAAATAAAGCACGAACAGTGCTTCAAAACAAAGACTAGAAACAGAAGTGGGCGTTCACAGACTGGGCACACGGGGCCCGTTTCCCCCTCGCGACGTCTTTTATTGTTGTTATTATTTATTCAGCCATCAAAAAGTTTGAAACAGTAAAAAATGACAAATGCATCACAATACACGAAAACATGTATACATATTAAAAGGAAAACAAGTGGAAAGAAAAATGCTGAATGCCCATCCATGGGACAAGGTTTGTACCCTGATGCATACAAACCCTCATGAATAGGCATTTACAGAAATATTGCACAATACACAAATACATTAAAACATCATAAATGCACAATTTGGCTAGAAATTCTTAACAGCAAAACAAACTTTATCAAACCCAAAGAAAAACTGCAGTTGGAACAAACGACCCCCCCCCCCCCCAATTATTGTTATCCTGAGCCTGGGGAAGAGGGCTAGGATCAGGCTATTACGCAATCCTCTTTGCTCCATTTTCACGTGTGCGTGTCTGTGTGTGTGGGGGGAGGGGGAGGGAGGTGTCGAGAGAGCAAGGACCAATGATTGCTCGCAGGCATAGCTTTACACGTTCTGAGATATTGATCCATGGGGAATATGGACGTGCATTATGATAAACTAAATTTGGATTAATGGGTTTATCATTCATCCATTACTTTTTACGCCAAATGCAGAAAATACGCTTTGTAGTTTATGCGAACCGAATTGACATGTTCTCCAAGTTTTCTTCAATAAACTGAATGTGCATGTCATATGAAAAAGGATCGCCTATTCTGACTAATATATTAATCGACAAAAAGGTAGATATCAGACGTCCTTCCGAGAATAGGGGGGGGGGGGCAAAGAAAGTGTCTCTCCCTTTTCTATTTTATTTGTGACTGGGCGCATTATTCTTCGTGTTCACTCAACGCGACCAGGGAATTAAGCATCATGAGGCAAAATGGCAAAAAGGGGTAGTGTTGCATGAAGACGAGGCAATTAAAAACTGAGCATGGGTATGGTATTGAAAATAAAATGCACGTAATTTAAAAAGCAATGATAGTGTACGCACCTCTATTGTGTTATGTGATATACATACACGAGGCATGATATATATTTTTCATGAAGAGTCAACATCTCACAAATTATTAAAAAGGTGACAGTTTTGGGGTTTGAATCAATGCCATGAACCTCTGGGACCAATTGCACGAAATGGTCTTAGCTATATCCTCTTCTTGCTCAAACGTCTTCACTTCTTGTGCTACCCTCTTAACGCAGACACAAACTTGAATACGTCTATGCTAAGAAGATGGCACAAGAGGTCGAATCGTATTAGCGAGAAGAGAATAGCTAAAAAGACCATTTAGTGCAATTGGCCCCTGTTTCACTCCCCCGACAGCTACGGCGGTTCTAAATTTGAACCTTTGAAAGAGAAAGTAGACAAGGAATCCTCAAGATCCACCCCAAAATGCAAATAAAATCAATATGTCCAGAATTCTTACACCTGAATTGAAAAAAAAAATCTTATCCACTTTTCAAGAAAATGAAGAAAATATGAGACTGTTTGTACAAAGTAAATGGAAAATTATCCATGTTGGCAGCCAATTTGTGTCTTCAGGTCGCCAACTATAACGAACCCATGGGGGATGGAAATCGACATTTTGAAATTTCATAACTTTTGAAAGGATTGTCAGATTTTGCTCAAGACAGTTTAATAATTTTTAATCATTTTTCTCTCTCTACAAAGAACAAATAAATGTCTACCTGCAACTGAAATGCTTGCTGTCAGGTGTTCAATACACCAGATGCTCTCTCTTGACATCGATATTCAATATTATGATAATGCCAAATTCTCTAATTCTTCTCATTGCTCTTCTTCTCTCTTATCTTTTATATTTGTCAAACAGTTTCTTTTCCTTTATCTATCTCGTTTTATCCTTAAATTAATTGTTTTCTTCAAATAAAAATATGTGTTCATTTATTTTCTTTATTCTTCTTTAAAGAGATAATTTCGTTTCATTTTGTTTCATTTTGTTTGTTGTATATTAGGCGATCCCAACTTAAGCTGTGCTTTCAGGGTACTCGCCTCCTTTAATTTTTTTTTCACTTGTTATGTTGTTTTTGTATTGATTATGTATATGTAAAAGGAAATAAATTCAATTCAATTAAATTCAATTCCTTGGTGAAGTTCGCCTTTAAATTCAAATACAAGATATAAAAGGATTTAATGAGATTTTGGCAATAATTCATGTACGCGCAAGGGATGCTTTGGGGTAAGCCCCAGCTCAGACTATAGGCCGCAAAGTTTGAGGCAATTATAAGAACGGCAAAATATTGGACATTATTATCTATATGAGAGTTTTAAGCCGTACAATATTAAGCCATATTGTACGGCTTCAATTTTACGCAAAGCAGTGACCAGCCTTCTGGTATATGTAAAGATAATAATAATTATATTGGATGGCTTCATTTCATGAAATACCGGGAATATTGCACTCGTTAGGGCCAATAT
>BQKZ01008974.1:17262-29910 GCA_036244855.1 Temnopleurus reevesii
AAATATATAAACACGTTGCATTTGAAATTATGTTGAGGAAAAACAGAGGCATCCAAAGAAAAGCTTAGCTTGTTTGGGTATGGATACCTCAAAATAACATTACACTTAAATATATTCTTATTTCTTTCATTTTATATAGTACAAAAATAGAATATCATGTTTACCTCATGTCTTAGAACTGTAGGGAAATGAGGAGAAGAGAGAGAGAGAGAGAGATATATATATATATATAGAGAGAGAGTGTGAAGGGATACAGAATACATGTGCAAAAGAGAGAAGGTGGTTGGTGCAGGCCGCTAAATTTAAATGAACCCAAATATGACCTCTTTGCTATTTAAAAAGATGAAAGGTATAGAAAATGTTTATCCTAAATACAATCGACAGTTGCTTCGCTTTAAAATATAGATAAATTACGTATAACAATATCAAATTCCTATCACGTACATAACTTCGAACTTATTGTTGGGAAGAATGGAGGAAAATATCATATGCAAACATCAAATCGAAAATAATATGAATCATAATCAACATCACAACAGTGTAAAATAAACGCCTTTACAACGCAACGTGCGCAGGTCAAAGTGCAGCATGCCTTCGTGAGAAATCATTTCTGGGGATTCCCCCGGCCCGAAACTAACACACCACATACTGTGTAGTCTTGTAAGCGCAAATTCCGGAAGACAATTGCAACCATTTTCTGTCATTTGGAACTGCGGAGCTGATACTTATTAAAGAAATGGACGAAAACATGAAGATAAAGCTTTTTATCGGGCTGCTTGTTTTTGCAACTGCATCCTCAATTGTGGCACGTAAGTTGCGTTTTGAATTGATTGATTCATTTTGGTCGCTGTACTCAACAATCGCAGGCCGTGTATTGCTTTCATTTGTTTTTAAGTATATATTTTTCGGCGCTATGTACGTTATACATTTGTACTTTATGTTTTGGCAGGGCTCTCTTAAAAAGCAGGCCATGTGACTTGAATGAGATATCCCCCTGTCTTTTAAAGGAAACTTGAATAGATAAATAAAATAAATAAATTAAATGAAATGTCAACTGCCAGATCCTAGATGTTATTTGACAAGTTGGAATCGTATGCGTTACTAATCTGTGAAAATGCTATCAATGTTTAGTGCTTAAAAGGAGGATATGTAGAATGCTGTCTCCCGTAGGTACACTGTACATGAGTTATTATGAATCCTTGGTACACTAAATTGGATTTTTGTCAGTGCATGATCGAGTGGTATTCTTTGTTTTCTGTATCATTTGTTGATCTGTCATCCATCTGTATATGATAAAATATGATAGGGAGCTAATTGATTGTCGAATATTCTAAAGTGCACAAACGCAATGTCTAAGTGTCATAATTTTCCTATTGAATCTTAATGATTAAATTAATGATCATAACAAACATTTTGCCTTTCATCAGTGATTATATATGTGCTTGATTTCAATTTGTATAAAATGTCTGAGGGCCTACCCATGGCGTCAATTTCCTTCAGCAAGAAATTTATCCACATTGTGCTGCAGTCAACCCAGGTGAGGTGAATGGGTACCGGTAGGAAGAAACTCCTTGAATGCAGTGAGAGCCGAATGGTAGCCATGCTATAGCCGAGTAATAATGCACAGAACGCCTAGAAACACGTCGTATTAAGCGCTATATAAATGTTGTGTATTATTATCATTGTTGTTATTATTATTTTTACTATTATTGATTCATATACTAGGAAAACTTTCTTTAAATGATCAATATCTAAAGCATATTCCCCAACTTTTTTCCTTGTAAATAAGGTTCACCTGTTTCTATCTAAATTCACTGATTTAGACCAGAAATATAACATTCAAACACTCTCGGAAGATAATGAAGGGAAAATATCCAGCTAAGAAAGAGTGTATACAAAAAAAGTAATATGTGAGTGAAATTCCAGTGGATTTTCTGTTTGCATTTTTTTTTTAAATCCTCTCAAATTTCAATCTCTTGAAATGATATTTTTCCCAAATAAACGTTTTCACTCATTATTTTATTTAAGAGCAATTTGCATGATTTGTGTTTATTTATGGTTTACCAAATTAGATATAAAAAAAAACTGTTGCCTTGGAAGATGACCCCCCCCCCCCTCTTCCTCCCCGTATCTCTCTCAGCGCATCAATATGGAATCATTATATTTGAAATAAACTACGTTTACGTTTATATTATTCTTCACACTATTCTATTGATTCTACAAATTTTATCTTTCAAATTCATTATTGTGCATATATGTGTAGTTATATTTATTTCTCTTGTATCACCTATGTTATTTTATTTTGTACCTTGCGATTCATTGTTAATAACATTTCGATTTCCCTTCTATAAATACTACTCACAGTCAGTGACAATCATAGTTGTGTGCATTTTTGTATAGACCAATAAAGTATCTTGTATGTATTTGGTATAAAGTATCTCCCCCTCCCCCTCTCTCTCCCATCGTTTTTAGTTTATAAAGCTCATCGGGCTCATGATAACAGGTACCCCGGAAGCGTCTTAAAAGAAGAGTCTACCCAAAAATAATATTTCTTCAACAGGAGCAGAAAAATTAGATGAACAGAACAAAAAAGTCTGAGAAAAATTGAACAACTAATGATAAAGTTATGAATGTTTATATATTTAGACATATTGGCAACTGATGACGTCATAGGTGCACAACTGACCATTTAATACATTCATATCAATGTCATAAAATGTTATTTCTTTCCCTCAAAATATGATTTCCTCAAACCTTTAACCGTAGGATATCTTTATGATAGATATGTATATCCACTACTTGCATGTTTACATTCATACAAACTTTGAAACTTTCTGTAAAATGAGGAATTTTACACCATATTTATAATGAAAACACTGGTTAGTTGTGCAACCATGATGTCATTAAATTAGCAATATCTTTGGAAATTCCCACTGATTTGCCCATTTTTCAAATCTTTAAAAACTCATAACGTTTTTATTACTTGTTCGATTTTCTTCAAACTTTTTTGTTTAACTCACCAACTTTTCTGCTGCCGTTGAAAAATTCTTATTTTTGGGTAGACTCTTCTTTTAAGGAAAGGCTGAACGTGGCGGGGCTGTTTTTGATATTTTTGCACTGGACTGCAATCTACAGGACCGTTTTTTTAACAGTCCCCTCCACGACCAACTAATTGATATGTTGATAACTTCATTTTATCTGTATTGTATTGTATATGACATTGCATTATATTGCATGAAATAGGAAATGAAATAAGTAAACTTAAAAAAAAAATGTTTGTATGTGACAAAGGGGGAGGGGTGGCTAAACGGCTATCCCAGGTGGTTCTGTGGTCCCAGTATTATTGCTTTCTCCTTTTCCTAAATCTCATTCCATCTTCCGATCTGTTTGTTTGCTCCTGTCTTCCAAACTTTGTCTCGTGTTGCACTGTAACTCAACCCTTTATATGTTGTAAGAAGGGAAAATGTTAAAAGAAGCCGGAGCAGAAAAATTTAGTGAGTAGAACAAAGCAAGTTTGAAGAAAATCGTACAAGTATTGAAACGGTTTTTAAAGATTTGAAAAAATAAGAAGAGAGGGTGCTGGTTTTATTAAAATAAAAACAAGTCCTGCTTGCTAACATTTGTACTCGATTATTTTCCTTACTGAAAGGCATTTCTTAGGAGATTTCATAGCTATCATTCAAACACTAGATTGTTCATCATGTAAGAAATTATTTCTCATATTATTTGACTTAATATCGATAAAAATTAGATTTTTTTTTATCAAGTTGTTATTATTTTCATAGGAGTTTATCTGTGATAAATATTCTATTGCATTGAATCCAGTTGACAAATTGGTTTGAAATACCGTGCTCTTTTTTTTTCTATTCAGAGAATGAAAATGCCTTTCGTGGTGTAGNACGGCGTACGGATCTATTGTCCTATGACTCAATTTATTTTACGGAAATAGTTTGTATCGTGTTCGTTGCAGAACGGGTATAGATATAGATATGTAATGGTTTCTTTTTATCTCTTTTTTCAGCTCGGATGTGCCTGTATTTTTATGATGAGGTCGATGAGCCTGGTGCAGGGTCCATCATAGCCATGGCTACCATTGCATCTGGTCGTGCTCAGTATGGCTTGTACAGTGTGAGGGGCAGTCTGGTGACTCGGGTAAGCTTAAAGGGGAACTTCACCCAGACATTGATGTGATCGAAGAGGATGAAGAAAAATATAGAGATCAAACTTTTGTTAAAGAGGAACTTTATCCAGACACAAAAGTGCTCTCAGAAGATGGATAAAATACAAAGATCAATCTTTAAAAGGGGAACTTCAACCAGACATTGATGTGCTCTCAGAGGATGAAGAAAAATATAGAGCTCAAACTTTTGTTAAAGGGGAACTTCACCCAGACACAAAAGTACTCTCAGAAGATGGTTAAAATACAAAGATCAATCTTTTATTAAAGGGGAACTTCAACCAGACATTGATGTGCGCTCAGAGGATGAAGAAAAAAATAAAGATCAAAATTTTGTTAAAGGGGAACTTCACCCAGACACAAAAGAGCTCTCAGAAGATGGATAAAATACAAAGATCAATCTTTTATTAAAGGGGAACTTCAACCAGACATTGATGTGCGCTCAGAGGATGAATAAAAATATGAAAATCAAACTTTTGTTAAAGGGGAACTTTACCCAGACACAGAAGTGCTCTCAGAAGATGGAGAAAAATATAAAGATCAAACTTTTATTAAAGGGGAACTTCAACCAGACATTGATGTGTGCTCAGAGGATGAAGAAAAATATAAAGATCAACCTCTTGTTAAAAGGGAACTTTATCCAGACACAAAAGTGCTCTTATCAGCTTATAGAGGATGGAGAAAATACAAAGATCAAACTTTTGTTAAAGGGGAACTTTACCCATACATTTATGTGCTCTCAGAGGATAGAGAACAATACAAATATCAAACCTTTGCCAAGGGGGAACTTTACCCAGACACAAAAGTGCTTTGAGATGATGTAGAAACACACACAAAGATTAGACTTTTGTTAAAGTGATCGAACTTCACCCAGACATTGATATTCCTCCAGAAGGTGAAGAAAATGCAAGGATCAAACTGTTCAAATTTGAGCAAAACCCGACAATTCTTATTAATGATCATAATCTATCCTATGCATTTGCCATTTTACAGTAAAAAAAAAAAAAGATACTTGCAACATGCATTTGCTATTTGTTCAGTTCATATCGAAAGGTCGAGATTCACGTGACATATGTATTCATTCATGCATAACAATTTTGATTATCGCAGCCAAAATGTTAAGTACCAGCCACTCCCTGGTTATCTTTTAACGCGAGATTCATTAAGGGGCAAAACTTGTTTCGATTTGTTTATTTATATATATATTTTTTTTTATCTGAGGGTTAAACCCTATTATTAGAGGACTATGTCTTCACTTGCGTTCTACATTTTACTCATTTCATTATATTGTACTAAGTTCACGTATTGGCACGGTTTTATTAAAAGACGAGAGACGGTGTGCATTTATGCCAATCTTATTTTCATCAAAACGTCCCAAATTTTCGGGGGCAATCTGCCATCTTCTTAAGGAGGAAACAAAACAAGTTCTGGTATTTGGAATGCGCATTCTCATGCAAGGTTGCTAAGAGCATTGACTGAGAATGCGCATCCTTCACAGCGTATAGTTTGTACAACAATGGGAAAATATAAATACTGTGCTTCTGGTATATTATGACGTAACAACAAAGAAATATTGTGAATGACAATGAGATTATGATATGTAGAATGCGCATTATCAGGCAATGTTGCTAAGGGCACTGACTGAGAATGCGCTTCCATAATTTACATATATTATATTCTGATTGCTTAATCTTCTGCTTTGTAATGCTTTACTGCTCCCGTATTGTCTTCGTGTATTTTCTGCTCTATCTCTTCTGTTTTTTTTCTATGTGTTGTTTCTTTGTCCTGCTTCTCCCCAGTTGTACATTTTTGTAATATCTGTTTACATATGCAATTATAATGTAATAATATGTATATATTTATGTGTATATGCATTTATCATGTATACATTATTAATGTAATTACTAGGGGCCAGCCTTCTAAACAAGCTTCGTTTCTTTGCTGGCCTCTTTGTCTATTTCTGTTGTATATTACTACTATTATTTATGATATGATTTTGTTTGAATCTTCAAAGAAATGGAAAAATGAAATGATTTGATTTGAACAGAAGTTCATAATCAATTATAATTGTATCATTTTTGTACAACACACAGAGGTTCCCGAGATACATGAAAATGCAACGAACTCAGATACCCGAAAACGGATTTTTCTTTGTGATGAAAGCGCGAGGAAACACCGTCACAATTTCGCCAATCAAAAATCAGTGTGAGTTTTAAACAGAAGATGTTTATGCATTAACACGATTTAAAATATTTCCGAAAAAAATAAGTCTAATGCCGATTCGATCCTCCTAGTAATGCTATAGAAATCGAAACCGACTTGCAATTGTTGCATCCGCACAGTTGAATACACGGCATACGGTCCTATTGTCTGTGTCCCACTTTATTTTACGGAAGTAGTTTATATCGTGTTAGTATGCACCTTTGTCAGGTGTGCAATGAAAAAAATTACACTTTGTAGTAAATATCATGCATTTATTGGCCACTAAGTAAATTATTTTCCTTTGAGCCCCGGTCACATAGGACCCTGGAAGCAACGCGATTCAACACGAATCTTTGTTTTGAGGTAGTTAACTGTGAATTAACAAAGAGTCGTGTTGAACCCCGGAAGTAACACGATTCAACACGACTCTTTGTTTTGAGGCAGGTAACTGTTAACTTAGCAAAGAGTCGTGTTGAATCGTGTTGCTTCCGGTCTCCAATGTGACCGGGGCATAACATAATTACAAACTTAAGCAGATAATTTGCCATAGACTTACGATTGACATCAATGATAGGTTTGATTGGATTTAATATTTTTGCCCCGGTCACATAGGACCCCGATTCACCCCGATTCACCCCGGAGCAGCATTTGACTCAGCTCCGGGGCCGATCGTGTAGCATCCGGGGCCGATCGTGTTGCTTCCGGGGTAAATCGTGCTGCTTCCGGGGCCAATCGGGTTTGAGCACAGATTTTTTTTGACATCCAAAAACAGTCGTGCCATGGTGGGCCCACCACGACCGTTTTTGGATGTCAAAAAAATCCAGCCTCCGGGGTGGATCGATCGTGTTGCTTCCTGCATGAATCATGTTGCTTCCTGCATGAATCATGTTGCTTCCGAGGTGAATCGTGTTGCTTCCGATGCCCTGGTCACATAGGACCACGGAAACAACACGATTCAATACGACTGTTTGTCAATTCACAGTTAACTGCCTCCGGACAAAGAATCTTGTTGTTTCCAGGGCCTTATGTGACCGGGGCATGATGTTACGGGGGCCCTGATGGTTACTTGACTTCGTTTTGTTTTTGTTTTTAACCATTGTAGATCTTTTCCTGACCATTGAACCTACTTCTACCAACGCGGCCCTTGTTCGTCAGAGTCCTCTGGAAGTCTGGCCTGAACAGTTCCATTTAATTGTCCACCTGCTTGTACCATTTCCCGGAGAAAACAACTTTCCAATGATCATGAATGATGAATCTTGTCGACATGGTCGACATTGGCATGATTGGTGCATGCGCACTTTATCTACGTTGATCAATATAGGGGATAAATAAGATCGGACTTAGGTCATATCCTTGAGGGACTCCTATTGGAGAGAGAGAGAGAGCGAAGGGGGTGGGAGGAGAGAGTGACCATAGTGACGGTGATTGATTCCACGTTGTTCTGGAAAAGATGATGCTTGATGTGTAAAATTAAGTGTAACAGATCAGGGTGGTGTTTTACCAAGTCGTTCTTAAAGTTACGCACAACTTTACGTTCGACTGGTATCAATTCTTGCGCTGAATGCGCGCACTATTATGAATGATTACGCGCAAGAAGGGTTACCAGTCGAACGTACAGTCGTGCGTAAAGTCTTTTTTATCTTGGTGAAACACCTTCCTGTTTGTCTTCGTCTCCTTCTAATCTGTACAGCTCTCTATCTGACCATGGATCGTAATAACAACGCAGTCCTCGTTCGTCAGAGTGACACCACTGGGAGTCTGGCCTGGACAACTTCATCCGATTGTTCATCTGATTGTAACATTTCTCGAAGGAAATAACGTGCCGATGAGGATTGATGGCTATAAAAACTTGTGGACATTTTACACACTTTATTTAAGCCACGGTCACATATACCGGTAGGGCCCCGGAAACAACACGATTTAACACAATTCTTTGTTCTGGGGCAGTTAACCGTGAATTAACAAAGAGTCGTGTTCAATCGCGTAGCTTCCGGGACTCTATGTGACCGGGGCATTACATCTAGTCTCTATCCTTCCTTGGATTGAAAGAAAGTCAATCTTAAAGATTCAGGGACCAATCTAAATTTGGATTGAAGATTTAAATCGAATAAGATTGTATAATCAATCCATCAGATTTAGAATGTCAATTCAATTCGGATTGGTCGCCGGTTACAATTTGTTAGATTCACTTTTCAATCCTAGGAAATTAGAGAGTAATATAGGGGGTGAATAAGCAAATATAATTTGTGTTTCTTTTGATTAACAAAAGGGCAACTTTGACACAGAAAAGGGGCACATTTTCTAACGTTATTCTTTGGGGAGCAGTGCCCCATCTGTTCCCTCGGTTCTGCCGCCCTTGTTTGCAAGCAGACCCAGCTCCTCCTCCACTCCTCCCCCGATTCCATGGTCCCTATCATTTTTTGTTTTGGATGACAAATGAAAATACCCAAAGTGAATATAGTATAGAAAATACCGGTTGCGCACCCTCACCGTTCCACAAACAAAACAGCGTTCACTGTGATGACGTATCTGAATCGGGGATTCCCCGGTTCAATTGATAAATAACACACGTTGCGTCACTGTCAAAGCTTGAAGCGTTCGCCCTGAGACCAATTGCACGAA
Source organism: Temnopleurus reevesii (assembly GCA_036244855.1). Taxonomy (NCBI): domain Eukaryota; kingdom Metazoa; phylum Echinodermata; class Echinoidea; order Temnopleuroida; family Temnopleuridae; genus Temnopleurus; species Temnopleurus reevesii. The sequence continues at coordinate 26,264 of BQKZ01008974.1, forward strand.
ATAGTCTTAGTTATCCTCTTCATGCTAAGGCGTCCCTCTTAACATAGTCGTATCAACGCTTAATGTCTATGTTACGAGGGTGGCACAAGAAGTCAAGCCGTCTTAGCAAGAAGAGGATAGTTAAGACCATTTCGAGCAACCAGCCCCTGCTTCGTAACTTATAACTTGGGTCTTATGCTGTAAATTTTACGATATATGGCATGAGTATAGAAACGTGTAGAAACTCAAAGCCTAAACAGTTAAATTACTGTGAGGAAAAAAGAAGACTGTAAACATACTGCAATAAGCCGTAGAAACCCGAGGATCTATTTTCTTGGGGTTTTTCCATTACCTGCTACAGTCTTATCTGCGTCAGAATTTTTTTTACCCCGCTGCACGCCTTTTTCCCATCGATCATTTTTGGGTCTCCTCCCCCTTTTCCAGTTCCTGTGATGATTGGCTATTTTGCTAATGAATATATATCGCCACCTTTCCTGANGGGGTAATTTGATTTTTGCGCAGTGAACACAGTCAGGGTAATTTATTCCAAGTTGTTCTGGAAAAGCTGATTCTTGATTTTTCATCAATGTGAAATAAATTGTAACAAATTCCAAAGTACAGTTGTTCTCCAAAGAAAAGTACTGGGCGGAGGCGGTATAACAATACGTGCCTATACGGTTATTCATATTGTGGAGCATGCCGGGATATCTTCTAGTACAAACCCGGCGCGCGTTCTATTCACGCTGCGCGAAATCACTTCCGTACTAGAAAACCGCCAATCATGCTCTGTGATGTGAACAAACGTACATGCACGTATACTTCGCATTAAAAGGAAGAAATCTGCAATTAAGTGTTGCCCCCTCCCCCACCGGACCCCATCACCGATAAGACTACAGCAATTAAACACATCGTTTCAAACACAACAGGTTATAATAGAGTTTAATTTTGATTGAAGTTTATAGCGTCAACGTGAACGATTTTATCACTACCACACGAAGTTAACGATGAAAGACAAATGTATCAACTCGCACTAGAATAAAATATGATGAACGTCATAAACCTTCTTATTTTAATGTATATTAAAAACCTAAAGGAAAATTAACCTTAGATGATAATATACAACAATAAGAAAGGTGTCACATATATATACTAATTGAACTGGATCGAACTCTACAATGTATTCAGAAAAGCGTTAATTTCCCGATATTTTAGAACAGGTTTTCGTCTGCTATCAAATTACAAGAGGCTGCCATTTTGTTCTGAACATATATTTCGACGAGATCCCTTGATATCATTCTCAATCGCAAGCAAAATATTCATGGAACTTTAAAAGCAGTTTAATCTTTGGCTAATAAAATACGTTATTTTGGAAAAAATACATGATAGGTGTCCAATATTTTAGTAAGACTTAAAATGAACAATTCAGTGTTCAAATCATCTGTTTATACTAAAGAAATTTGCTTTTTAGTGGGCTTGGCTGCCATAAAAGAATTTCCTTTATTCAGCAGTTAAGCCTTCCAGGTATTGTTTTCTATCGTTTGAATACAGATGAAAACGTAGCGTTTTGCCAAAGACCCTATATAAACACGAATGTATACTCTAAAAGGCCAATCTGGACGCCTTGGAAGAAAAAAAAGTATTTATCTTAATTCTTCTAAAAGGGCAATCCAGCCAATCTTATTAATTGCAAGTTACTATCATTTTTTTCACATATAAATTTGTCAAATGTATTCTTATTTCGTATTATGTAAATGTTATATGTCTTTTTACTGATTGGGAATAAAGTACCACTACCACTACCAATCTGTACTGCAGATTCTTCTTTTTGTTCTGATCTTCATCTGATTGTATAACGGTATAGAAAGTCGCGTACAATGGTTGAAATAGCCAACCGATAATACAGAGTCTTTCATTTCTTTCATTTGATTTGTTATGAAGAAGTTTCATGTCATTCACCATGTCATACGTCATTACTACATTGTTTACGTCAAGAAAAAAAAAGGAATTTCAATGCACAAAATGACTTTATAAAGAACATAAGACCAGTGTTAAATAATAACATATATGTTCGCACACATATCACATTTTTTTTCTAAAATTTTAAATTATTTCATTACCGATCAAGAAAGCTTTGAGTAGGGAACAAAAATACTCTCGTACCAAAAAGAAAATGGCATAAACTGGCTCAGATAATGGTGATTTAAATCTAAATTTTGTATTTTTACATTAAATTGCATTTTTTGAATCATTAGATACATATTATACCTTTTGAAATAAGCCGATTTATCCTTTGAGTGGAATTCCCCTTTAAGACAGGCAGACGTGTACGAACACGAAACTTACAACACGTAGGGGGTGTTGCTCAAAAGTTGCAATTGATCGCATGTTGCAGTTGATCGAAACGCGCCAATCAAAATCATTATTTCATGCGCGTCTTGTTAAATGCGCATACCGTGCGCGAATGAAAAATGCGCGTTACAATTTCCAAAATTGAGGTTCACATTTAGAACCGAGGTTTCAGAAAGTACGACAGACATACGAGTTATTCAACTGGCCAAGGTTCATTGGCTTGTTTTAGTCTAAAAGGCGAGGAGGCGGCTTGTACAATTTGCCTTCGTACTGCATGTATGGTAAGGGGTTCCTCCTCTGCGCCAGGTCCCTCATCTGCGCCTCATTGACATACGCGATGTAAAACGCGCGCTCGGTGAAATCAAGACTTTTTCGTGAAAATCTCCAGCCGCGTGTAAAGTGAATGGGATGCAGAGAAGGGACCCAAATATTTTGAACAGCAAAAATGAGAGGGGTGTATACCCAAATATTTTGAACAGCAAAAATGAGAGGGGTGTATATTTCATCTAAAATGACATTGTTCCTGGTCAGATTTTGCTGAGATATTTCTCACACATAATCTTTAGAATATCTGCAATAATATCAGACTAAAATTGAATTGGATATTCATTGACTTCATGCTTTTTTCAAGCTGAAAGTTTAGGTGCGCAGACGTGGGACCTCCCATCATATAGGCTTCCGTATTTCTGTCGTAACTTCTGAAATCTGCAGGTTTCGGCTTTAAGTTTGAACCCAACTAATTTTTATTGTAACGTCCAGGCAAAGTGTTATTCAATAATACTATCGAGTACGAATTTATGTGCTAAAAATTGTTTTTTCGTCTGTGTTCTTACGGTATTGCTGTATAACGACTAACAAATCCCGACATAGCAACGAATCAAAGGGCATCACATTGAAAGGTGTGTTATATTAGTTCCATCGAAGTACTAATTTCAATAAAATCGATCAGTTCACTATATATTTATATGCGCACATGTTTACTGGAATGATGCGAGTACGAATAGCAATAATGATACAAGCACCGTCACCACCACTACAAACATCGATAACGAACACAAATAAGATTTATGAGCTAAATACAAATATTTTTCTCAGAGAACACGGTGAAGTATATCATCATATCCAGGTACACATATTTGTAGGCTTACTGGTTTGTTAATGTACTTCTTTACAGAGATAATGATGCGGACACGAAAATTAATAATTATACAAGCACCGTCACCACCACTACAAACATCGATAACGAACACTAATACAATTTATGAGCTAAAAACAAATAGTTTTCTCAGAGAACACGGTGAAGTATATCATCATATTCA
>BQKZ01008975.1:5193-23529 GCA_036244855.1 Temnopleurus reevesii
AAGCCATCCAATATAATTATTATTATCTTTACATATACCAGAAGGCTGGTCACTGCTTTGCGCAAGCGTAAAATTGAAGCCGTACAATATGGCTTAATATTGTACGGGTTAAAACTCTCATATAGATAATAATTAATAATAATGAACGGCTTTTGTATAGCGCTTATCCACTCTTCATTATAATTCTCTAAGCGCTCTACAATTGCAGCATTATTACCCTGGCTTTAGCTATCAGGCGCATCAGCTTTTTCAAGGAATAAATCCCTTGCAGGTACCCATTCACCTCACCTTGGTTGAGTGCAGCACAATGTGGATGAATTTCTTGCTGAAGGAACTTGACGCCATAGGTGGGATTCGAACCTACGACCCTCTGGTTGAAAGGCGAGAGTCAGAACCACTACACTACGGCGCCTCCACTTTGGTACTGTCTAATCCACTGCTCCTGCTACATGTAGAGCCCTAGTCCAGTTGAGGACTGAGTGTTCTGATAGCACCCACCTCTGCATATTCACTTACATGTACACTGTACACACAGGGACTGCACTGCACTCAACCACACAGTCCTTACATAACCCTCTAATATGTATACCCCTCTGATCGCGCCTCCACATTCAGAGGGGTATAAATATTAGAGGGTTATGTAAGGACTCTGTGGTTGACTGCAGTGCAGTCCCTGTGTGTACAGTGTAAGTGAATATGCAGAGGTGGGTGCTATCAGAACACTCAGTCCTCAACTGGACTAGTAGAGCCCAAGAGATTGTACTCTCTATCATTTTTAGCACTCTTGAGGGTGCTACAAGAATTTTTTTCAATACTTGCCCTGTCGAGTAAGTGGTGTTTCAAAGCACTTGCTCAAAACATAAGAGCAAACAAAAGCAGCTTCACACATGTATAACATTGTGTCTGAGCTGTTAGTGAAGTTTGGCAAATGAGATGTCCTTTAATTGGATTCTCATAAAGAATTCACTTACGTGTACAGTTAATGACTCTTGGACTCTTGGACTTTAAAACTATTTGGGCAAGTAATAACAATTTCATTTACTTTCCCGATGGCTCAATTTTTTTGCATGGGCATTCGGGCATGTGGGTTTGTCCTACTCTTCATTGGTGTGATTCGTATGTATGTGAACAGAAAAGGATAACATTATACAGGGCTCTCTGGAAGAGTTAGTCAAAGATTATGGATACTGTAGATTATGTTATTAGATACTGATAAAATACTATTAAATTTTCAGTTCAAATTTTGTCAGCTTTGTAGTACATATGGCGATATCGTGATCCCTTAAACCATCCAATGTGATTTACTTTCCACTTGGTCATCTTATTTTGAGCTGTTTTGGGTTCGAAATCATTGTATATCAAGCTTCACATTATTTAGTGCATTAGTCATTTCTGAAATATGCTTTAAAAAATTAAAAGATATTTCAGCATTATTATTTGAAGGCCACAACAAGGAAGTGTCCAGTAACAAAATTTATAGGTAATGCCTATCAAGTAATATACCAGGCTAGCTATGACACTAGGAGGTAAAAATGCTTTTTATGTATAGTGTACCTTATTAGTTCCTGCTCATTGCTTCTTGTAGAAAAAAAGGTGTATCTCTACTACTCTAATGGTGGAATGAAATGGGTTCCTCAATTTCCATTGAATGTGATATAATTTTATCACAAAAACATTCAAAGTTGTGTCATCAAATCTTCTATGTAATTTTTTTTGGTATAAATTATTATTTATGTTTTGTATTTGTTTTGTACATTTCCTTGATTTGATGTAAAATAGCATTGTATTATTTTGTATTGTTTTAGATATGCAGGGTGCTACAATAATTTTTTTTTCACCAATTACCCTGTTAGGTACCTGTACATGTAACCAGGATTTTAGATCATGCACAAACAAAATACTATCTTCCCCCAAATTTATGGCCAATGCCAATTCGCATATAAAGGAAAACTTTTATAAAACTGTTACTTGCCCTATCGGAATTGCCCAACAGCTAAATTTTGTTGCCCTGGACATGCGGGCAAGTGGGTTTGTAGCGCGCTGGCATGTATCATTCATATGAAGATGAAAAATAAAATTTGAATCGAATTGAATTGAAGTTATACAAATCTTTTGGTGGAAAGAAATTATGCTACTTTTTTGGCAGAAAAAAAATTCAAAGTGTATGTTAAGATCTTATTGAAAGATTGCATTATTTAAAACATCCTACTTTTTTTCCCCTTTAACATGTAACATAGTAATTCATGAGTCATGAGTTTTCTCTAAACATTTGAGCTGTAACCCTGGGTTGGGTTCAAAGTCTAAAGTATCCAATGGGGACATGATATCAATTACTAAGACCCTGTTCACAACCACTTTTAAAAGTGGTTTAGTTTGTTTCCAAAGCTATTTCAGATGGCCAATTGAAGATTATTTACATCAACACCAGGGTGCTACAATAATTTTTTTCAGTAATTACCCTGTCAGGCAAGTGGTTTTCCAAATCACTTGCCAGAACATCAACTTCTCTTGCCCAAAACATAAGACGGAGCAAACAAAAGCAGCTCCACTCACATACATATTATCATTACTATGTGTGGCTGGGGTGTTGGTGAATTTGGTCAAATGATATCTTTTAAATGGATTCTTATAAAGAATTCACTGATAGTCAATATACTCGTGGGCCCATATTCCGATAGCGAGGTTTATTAACCCAGGTCTAAGTCATTGTCATTTAGACTCTTTGTTTAACTTTTCAATTGCCCGGGTCTAATCAACAATGGCCTAGTCCCGGATTAAGTTAAACCTCGCTATCGAAATACGAGCCTCGGACTTTAAAACTATTACTTGCCCATTTGGGCAAGTGTCAATTTCATTTACTTGCCCGATGGCTCACTTTTGTTGCCCCGGGCATTCGGACCTGTTGGTTTGTAGCACCCTGGACATGCCTGTGAAATGAATTTAAAATCTAGTTCACATAAAATAGTTGGTGAATAGTTGGTGATGTTTATCTAAACAACCTCCACTCCATGTAGGGTTGGCTTAAGAACCAGCATTTATGTTTTTCATTAAACTGGTTCGTGGTCATGGAAAAACTTCTTTTTACCTTTGTGATATAGATTTCAATATAATTATCAATTTACATTTAGATGGCCATATTAAGCCGTTTTCATGACTGTGACTTCTACATCTAAAATAAAACTACATGTAACTGCTTTCCATTGAATTACTTTAACGTAGGTGTGAACAGGCCCTATTCTTGTTTCCCTAATGTTTTCTTTACCCAGGATTATCGCTAAAGCTCCTGTCATATATGGGGCTAAGAACATTCTTTTCATTTGAGAAAAGGTTGCAAAGAAACCTTGTACATTGTACAACTGTACACATTCAGTGTACAATATCTACACGCACTTGTGTACTTAGGGGAACTTAACTCAGACTTTGATGTGATTGTAAAAATATAAACAGAACATGAAATTTTAGGCAAAATCAAATAATTGGTCCCAAACTTTCAAAATGACCATTTCCACTTGTGATGGGCACCTTCCTCATTTACTTTGTATGTCGGCCTACACAAAACTTCACATTTTGCTATTTTTGAAGAGAAGTAGACACATTTTTTCCATAGAATATGTATTAATTTTTACAATCATTTCAGAAAGAATGATGGTCATTCGTCATTTGGAATATCATGCTGATCATCTTTTTATACAATTTTGCTCTAATTTTCAATTTTATTGTTATACATGTACATGTATTTTTCTCCATGGCACCCACCAACAGCACATTGATGTCTGGGGAAGTTCCCCTTTAAAGTTTGCATTCTTCTAAGTGCCATTAATGTTTATGACAATCTGACAAATGGTCATTAAGCCAGTCCATAGTACATGAACTGAATTCAGGTCTGGTACAGTAATAGATTTAAATACAAATTTACATGTAAATGATTTTTAGAACTATGAATGTTTTTTTTGTTGTAATACATAACAGTCACCTTCGGAAAGCAGCAGTGCTGTAGATATAGTGCAGATTTAAAAAAATAATTGTATTTTATGAATGGGGATGGTGGTTCAGTTGTATTGGAAGCATTGCATGCATTTTCAGCTGATAATTGTTTTTTTTTTTCATTTAAATGTTTTTCCATTTGCAATAGTTCTTGAACATGAAAACTGGCAGTGCTGCAGTGCAAGCTGCAATCATGATTTTAATACATTTACTAGGTAAATACTTTTCATTGTTTTCGGGGTGGGGGTGAAGGGGGGGGGGCTAATTTTTAACGATTTGATGGGGAAACAATCGCGATTGTAAATTTTTGTTCATTTATTCACTATGTTTTGATGTGGATAAAAAAAGTTTAAATGGCTGAAATCATATAAGAAATGACTTGAGTTCATTTCATGTGTCATGGACCACTGATACACCAATACAGGTCTATGTTTATCAGAACTGCACAATGTATTTGGCAAAAGAATTGTAATGCCAACAATGCCATCAGAGTTCTAGGTTTTCTGATAGCAATTGAAGATTTGATGATTGCTTCTCTATATACTACATTACATCTATTTAATCATATGTTTAGTGTTTATTCGTTAATTCATCTGAACAGTAGAATTTTTTTTTAATGGTAATAGATTATGAACATGTACAGGACAAAATTGGATGTAGTCCTTGAGATTCATAGTTGGAAAGTGCACGGAACGTACACTGTAAGAACATAGTGTTTGTTTTTCTTCTAAAAATAGGGTGTTTATGGTAGAAGGATTTTCCTTTTAATAGTTGAAGAAGGTTGGTAGCTCTGTTGATCATTTGTTTTTCATTCATATTCAGTCAGTATTTTCTCCATTTCCTCATATTGTATACACAATAGGAGGGGCATACACATGCACTTTTTAATATTACATTTTCATTTACATTTGGATTCTGGTGTAAATATATAAAGTCTACGAGATAAATTAGTGAGTTTTGCTCATATTTTAAAACTTAATTATGTGTTGGGAGTATAAAGCTTAATGAACAATAAGATCCAAAGACAATATCTTGCCAGGCACAGGTTGGCCTTGCACTATGCCTCTTCACAGTTGAACTGTCTTGTCTATTTGGAGAGAGGGCGCCAAACAGCTTTCATGAGCCCAATCCTGCAATTTAATACAGGTTCTATGATGTTTACATTCACTGAAGTTTCTGTTTAGTTTGAGTTCTAGTAATTTGTAGTTTTTTGGTGAACAGTAAATGTTTTAGTTTCTTAATAATGTGCTTTGTTTGTTGTGCATTGGTTGATTTGTCAGAATAATTTTTGTTTTCTTAATAGCAAATTCAAAATGAAATAGACTTTGAAGATTCACGATTCATATTAATTTTGAAGGTACATGTAATTGATGAAAAAGATGAGTTGATTTTTTTTAATTTGTGAGCTATCTTTGTACCATGTTAGATGAAATCAGAATCATGACAATTTAAAGAATAATATACTTTTTTCACAGAAAATACACTTCCCAACATTTGTATAGAAATTAAATTTAGCCAAATTGTGGCATAAAACAAAGTGATTTTTCTTGAAAAATCTTCCCATCCATGGGCAAAAGCTGTCATGATGTGTATAAAGTGAGAATCTGATAATCTTAAGATTGTTTCATTGTACTCATTGTGAAAACCAAATAATTGGTTGGTACTCACAAATAGAACTTTATGACTTTTGAAAATGGACATTTTTTCTGTTATGCATCATTGTGATCATTCAGACATAAACTGTGAGATCTATCCTGCTGATTTTACACACATGGTAGCCAGAGAGTTGACCAACATAACCTATAAATCTTGGTACCAGACTCTCCCCTGTTGTGGGGAACAACCATGAACAACTTCTTCGTTACAAATTTGCATTCTAGTACCAACACCAACACGTATCCCCTAGACTGTGCAAAGGAGCAGACCATCCAAAATATCTTTTGTTCCTGACTTATTGATTTATTATGTAACCTTTATTGAAAGATCCTCACTTGAGTTCTCTTTTGGTTATTCAAGCATGCATCGTTCATATATGCACAGGTTCTCAGAGGGCATTGTGAATTCTAAAGATGAGAGAGACATTGTAGCAGTAGTGATGTCATAAGTAATCTTTGCTCAATTTAAGATTCCGGTATTCACATTGGAAATATTTTAACGTCAGCATTCATGTGGGTTTTTTTAATGCTCTGGAGAATTTTAAGCTCCTTCACTTCTGATAAACATCAATTACTCCAACTGGAATATACGTTGTATGTTAAAAACTGTAATTGGAAGTGTAGGATCATTCATTATGGAATTTGGAAGCATCAGAATTTGGAACTAGCATTCATGTTGGGAAAGATGTGCGAATGATTTTCTTTTGCATTTTGGATTTTTTTGTTGATTATTTATGACGGAATTTGGAAGTATCAGAATTTTTAGCATTCATGTTGGAATGATGGACCTATGATTTTTGTTACATTTTGACTTTTCAAGGGTCTACCATGGAGCAAGTTTGTTTGGGAGGAATACTATAACTTTAAAAGAAGATTTGTCTAATGCCGTTTGGAATTTCTAATTTTATACCATTGGGACTACTGAGTACTATAGTAGTTCAACTACTATAGTATAGTGAAGTTTTCATGGAAAGAATTTAATCATATCTTTGGTTCTTCTGTTTGTGGAGTCTGCATGTTGTAAAATTCACTTATCTGAATCATCTCTTTGTTGAATTGAATTCATGGTGTGGCTCTTTTATTTGTAGTGTTCTTGCAAGCTTGGAATGGAAGCTTTTCTTTTCAGAAGCTGATGCTTTTGTGATGGGCTGAATTGGCAGCCCCACAAAACGTTTTGTTTGTTTCGATTATTGAGGATCATGTACTTTCTGGTCTTTTTTTTTTATCCCTCTGTACATAGGAAAGTTTAGTTATACAGTATACCCGCTGCGAGCAGAAGGGACAAAGGGTTTTTAGACAAAGTTTATAATATAAAGCCCTGGTCACATAGGACCCCATAAGCAACATGATTCACCCCGACTTCGTTGTTCTGAGGCAGTTAACTGTGAATTAGAGTTGGGGTGAATGGTGTTGCTTCCAAAGTCCTATGCGACCGGGCCCCCCTGCCCCCGAAAAAAGCCAAACAAACAAAAAACAATTACAAAATAATTACATGAATGAATACAAATAAAAAATATAATATAAAAGAAAAAGACTGAGTATTATTAGCGTCTACTCAAATGTTTTTTTTTCATTTGTCCTGGGGAAGGGGGTGGGAGAGGAAAAAAAGACCAATAAAGTTTCTGAATATCATGGGTAACCCTCTATACATCACATACATGTAGACACCTTTCCTTGGTCCATGGTCTATCTGAAAGCATGCAGGGAAGTAAAAATCAATGTTCTACTCATTGCTTACAATGGATTCTGCAGACAGTTTCGTGGTGTATTGGATGCTTTCAAATGGTTAATGTTGTCTTTTTGTCAATTAGACAATACTCTGTCATTGATTTGGTCTTTGGGTCCAGGAATATGTGTGAAATAATCTTCTTTCCTTGTTTTTTTTTTTTTAGTCGCAAGTCTATGTATCAGCACAACCCATGTTGCAGATATCTTTTAAAAGATCCTGAAATGAATTCACAGCTTTTGTTCTGCAGACTATATTTATTGTGGGGCTGGTGAGAGATGGCTTATTGACCCAATAGATTTGGCGCTCTTACTGTTTCATTTTACAGGTCGTGGTTTCAAAGTACAGAGTAAACTATTTTTAAAATTTTCATGATCATTCTGGTTTGCTTCAACACAAATTATTCAAGAATATTAAAAGTTAATTAGAATTCCAATTGCATACAGTAGTGTTGCTACATTAGACAAACAAATCATGCCCAGACTAGCGACGAAAAATGGAGAAGGCCCATTCATTTTACACAAGTTTCACATTACCCTCTTCTTCATGAAAAGTAGACATTGCTTAATTTCATTTGACTATAAAGCCAACGTATCAATTTCAGAAAGAATGATGTTGATTCCACCTTTTTGATGAAAATAAATCGATGATGGATTGGGAGTTCTCCGTCTTCGTTGTGAACTTTCGAATGCCCATCAGAGGTGGAAATGAAAACTTTGAAAGTTCATAACTTTTGGAACTGATCAAACTTGTCAAAAGCAAAATTCTGTGAATTGAAGATTTTCTTCTAATTTTAAAATCTTCAAAAAATAACGTATTGTGACACAAGCATTTTTCACTGAACGCCACTTAATCTGAAGAATGTAGTGATTGAAAAAAAATAAGGTCAAAATTTTTGTTTATGTCCCTTTCAAATCAGATTATTATGAATATTTTGAAAATTTGGATGCGATACATGGAAATTTGTGATATTTACCAATAATATTGATAGCAGAGCATCTAATTATCTCCCTGCCATTTAATTGATGATTTTATTGGTATGCCCAAGTATTTGTACAGTACTGATAAGGTGATCCCAGCCATGAACCATAATAGGATTATGTACACCACAATCTTTATCAGTTTGCAAATTTGCTTTGGTCAGAGCTGCCAACCAAAATCCGTAATTTCCTTCCCTTTCGTTTTCTTATGGAGTACTTTATTATATGGCCATCAGTAATTAAGTGATACATTGTTATGTCCACAATACCACCTCTTTGTACCATTGAATCAATGGTATCAGCTGGAAAGCATCTGGAAGCTATTTATAAGATCGAGATGACATTTTGTAACAGCAAAACATTCATTTGATTCACACCCTAAATCAATAAAAAGTTTATGCCAGTGGATGATAAAGCGTTTTCGCGGAGAAACAGGTGTATTGGATTATATTCTTCTTCTCTTGTAAATTGATCTTGAATATCTATTCATTTGAACACTCCCTTGCTATGTGTAATAGAGTTGAAATGTGGAAAGGAATCCGTACTGGTTGGCAGCTCTGTTTGGTATTTCATTTTGGCATCAAAGTTCAGGGGCTGGTAACAGAAAACAAGTTTGTGGTCAATTCCAGACTTTAGCACATAATTTCCAACGAGACTTGTCATTGATATGAATTGTTCGCTTTATTTGAAAGCTTTATGTTACATGGGCCCATATTTGTTTTAGGCACAACTTTGTTTTTATAGGTATTTCAAGGTATACATCTATGTTCGTAATGGTCAGAATGGAGAAATTGATTTGAAATGAGCTGACATATATTTACAAATTACTTTACATGCATAATGTGCATGATATACAGGTATGAGATGATTTTTATATTTCTGTCATATTTTATTTCGAATGCCACAGCCAAAGTCCAACTAATGCCCATGCCCACAGACCACCCGTGGAGATGAAGCTTTTTTTTCAAAAAATGAAAAGTGTTCCCAATATTCAGCATGAAAGAAATGACTAAAAACAAACCAGCCAAGTATGGCATTCCCAGACAACCAAGAATTTGTTGACAGTTCAACTGCACTTTTAGTCTTACACTTCACTTCAAGCTATTATTATTAAAAGAACAAAAGAAAAACAAAGAAAAGAGGTTCCAATCATATGAACAACATGGATTTGTTTTTATTCAGTCAAGTAGTAATCATTTCAGGGTGGGGTTCCCGTGGTAACCTTAATCCAGGATGTTCATTGTAGTATGTCAGACAAAGGGTGTCGTCCCACCCCAGTAGTGTCGTGTTGAATATTTTGTTGTGTTTTTAAAAGTTTGATAGCTTGTTGTCACAAAATATCAGGTATTTATCAGCCTTCCAAACATTGTCTGGACGATGGCCTGGTTTCAATGTTTTCATGGTTAAGAATTTCTTTGAAATTTCTTTTGGGACTTTCAAATTTGATCAAATGGCCTGTAAACGGTTCCACAGATTGTAAATTGTCAGACATACCTGTAGGCTCACTATTACATCCCTGCTTGAATGATGAAAACCAATAACTTTTTGAAGAGACCAATATGAATTCGGAGAGAATATTGAGGATCATTCTAAACTCATGTTTGGGAGTTTCTTTATACCGCTGAAAACTCTTTTCCCCTTGGGAATGGGATGGGGGTTGGGGTTCAACAGTATAGATCTTTTTAGTCTGAAACTTACTGAGCAGAAGGGGAGATATTCAGATTCCCTATACAATGTAGGTCATGGAAAACATAGTTCATCTTTTGGAAGTTTTTGATTTTGCACTCGATCTGAGGAGCAAACATGTTGCGTTAGCCTGCCATTAATTGCCAAGGCAACTGCACTGTACTGTCTCTGTGATATTTCTGCGGTCAAATTGAGTTAGAGAAGGAACACCCTGCAGAGGCTCACTGGTTTAGCATTACAACCAAAGTCAGTGTTTGTTTCCCAGCGTACAAATTGAATGTGTGTGAATTCCATTGGATTCAGTAAGTTTAGAGAAAAAAGTGACCTTTGCCACACAGAGACTCAGCCCCTGAGCTTATCCAGTATTGTAGTCGAAGTGGTGCTCACTGGTGCATGGATACTTTGGTGTACATCATGCCCTAGTTTAGCACCTCCCATAGCTTTTAGGCTGCCTTTACAGTGTGACATAAATGCAGTTAAACATTGAATGGAGGATCTACATACTGGCGCCCTACATACCTGCATATTGTGCTACCTATTGTGACTGTCATCAAATAAGATTAAAGACTTAAACAGTTCAGGATTTGTGATTTACTTTTAGTATCTTGCAAAGTGTTCGAGGGGAAATAATATCCTGGTGTTTTATCTTCTTTGTACAGTTTCAGTGTGATATGGACTACATATATCTACACTGTGCCGAGGAAAATAGCATTTAGTCCCATATATTGACTTTTCTGTATTGCTGTGATGCACCTGTAGGATCTTGAAGGACCAGAAGCTTTTTTGTGCCGATATTGTGAAAATCGCTTTCTCTCAGCATGATGATTTTCTGAACTGTGTATTAAAATCTCTTCAGAATTAAAAAAAAATATTTGTCTCAGAATTGGAATGTTTCCAGGAATTTTTGGTCATATTGCAGGAATATGAATCTGCCCGGTGTTCGCAATTGACCTATGTGTAGTACCACACCATTTATGTATGTCAACGTGAATCAATGACACCAGAATCAATGGTTCTTTGAAACGATGGACCAGGAGATCAGTTCTTGTTTACCGTGATTTGGATTTTGGACTCTCAAATGACGTTGAGTATTCCTCAAGTTTGTAGATCCACTACACATTTTGTCAATCGGCTGTATGACGTCATTCAAGGAATTCTCGGCTATCTATCATATTTCATGTTAATTTCTGCACAATTTTTGTGAATCGATAAAGCTACCTAATTCTGGTACTAAGTCTATTCATCCATGAGTAAAGACAAACAGAATTGATGACATCATTCTTAATCTTTTCAGGCCATGGTTAAGCTCAAAGTGGCAATAAATAGCTCTTGCTTCATTTGTAATGCTCAAAGCAGCCGGGACACTCAAGCTTGCATTGTTAATAAGGCTCTAGAGGAAAAGTGACATCAATAGAAAAACAGATTGAGTCAGATATGAGCAGACTGGATTATTTATGAGACGGAGAACAAGAAGTTTATCAAATGATTCCTGTTTGAAACTTCACTGTTGTATTTCATCTGGAGGCTCACTTGCCAGAAACAAGGCACTCTTCCACTTGTAAGTTCTGAAGTAAAAAGAAGTAAGAATTGATCATCTCAACACACCAGTTTTTCTTGCATGAAACTTGGCTACCTGAAACTGAAAAATAAACTTTCTACGTGCTAGTTTTAAACCACCTTCATCACAATGTTGTAACTATGATCGAAAGTCTCGTTTGGACGTTGTGCATGGATTCCATATCGTCTGGTAATAGTGAGCTTACGGATTTTTGTGCTTAATAAAAACTTCGATCAGGATTCAAAAGATTAGCCTTATTCATAAGGCAGCTTCATGTATATCCCCGCCTGTGGAGGCGCCGTGGACTTGAGCGGAAAACGAACAAATGGAAAATGGAAACTATCTGGACAAGATCGTGATCGAGAGCTCGTTGCGGCGCTCATGGATGCCGACCGGGGATGTTTACGACCACATCTTCAAGATTCTGGTTATAGGTGACAGCTTCGTGGGCAAGACTGCCCTCATCACGGTCTTCTCCACGGGGAGGGCCGCACCTTACAGAGACTATCAAACCACTATTGGTAAGCAGGGCTCTTGAAAAGGGCGATATTAGCCTTGCAACAATTTTTTCCACCTCCTCTGTCGCTTTTTCTACTTGTGTGTTCACTTCATTTCCTTCTCATTTTGCTTATGATTAAGATTCTGCTAGGATCAAAACCTCAAGCTCTTTTTTTTTATTCAACAATTTTTATTGTTAGAAACACGTACCTATCAATATTTGACTAATTGATATAATTTTGTGGAGAAGGTCCTGATATTCCCCCCGTGAAGACATAATACAATGTATCTAGATGCTTGGGTAAGGGGCCTTTCTCTATAGGGAAGGCCTTCCATTACCAAACCACTATTGGTAAGCAGGGCTATTGCAAAGGGCAGTTGTTGTGAGAAACACGAATCTATTAATATTTGACTAATTGATATAATTTTGTGGAGAAGGTCCTGATATTCCACCCGTGAAGACATAAATACAATGCATCTAGATGCTTGGGTAAGGGGCCTTTCTCCATAGGGAGGGCCGCCCGTTACCAAACCACTATTGGTAAGCAGGGCTCTTGAAAAGGGCGATATTAGGCTTGCAACAAATTTTGTTGTTGGAAACACACAACTATCCTGTAATAAAGGCAACAATTTTTAGTGAACAGATATTTTTGCATCTTCAAACCAGTTGGACACATTGGCTTGCTGTTATTTTCATGTGTTTGACAGTTTTTGTAGAGAGAGGAATAGGCACCATACAAAGTTGAAACATAAAATTCATGAAAATTGAACCATCACGAAAGTTTCTTTGACAAGTTAATAATGTTATAGACAAGTTCCTACCGCCTTGAGGACAAACTTATCTAGAAGCATTTGTTGGGGATATATGAAAACAACTGTTCAATCATGTCATTGAAATATTCACAACTTTCTTTATATTTGTGGTCAGATTTACTTCAAACTTTTTTTGATCTGTTCGTCTGATTTTTGTGCTTTTATTCAAAGCAAGATCTTTCTGGGGCAGAATCATTCTTCAACCAAACGGTGACAAAAGAAGCAACTTTATGAACCATGACTTGAAAATCACTTATTTTCTCACATGATTAGGCATTTTGAGCTGGCACTTCAATTTAGAAGACTCCCATAGGAGATATAAATTTGTTTTTCAGATCAAGACTAAACTGAGGCACATAAGTTACGATTGTGGAGTTTTGGGGTCATCATATTCAAGTGGACCCTGTAAATCACTCAGACTCTGAATATGATATGAAGTTAAGCCGAAAATATTACATTTTTATTTGTTCAAAAACATATACATGCTCCTGACAGAGAATTGTTTTTTCCCCAAATATTTAAAAGTATGGTTTTGATCACCAAACATGAAGGAGAAAAATAGTTCATCATCCAGTTATGTACTCTAAAATGGTGAAAAGGCACGATGAGTGAACCAGGAAAAATTGTGTCCTTGGGTGGATCACTCTACAATGTATGTAGCTAGCTTGGGGAGAAACCTTTCATCATCTGAGAAAAACCTGATTCAGTATGTGGGGGAAAATCTCATTCTATAAGAAAATCAAACGAAAATGTAAGCAGACATAAAGAAATTGTGTACATTTTGGCTCTGTCACCCTGTTTGTTGTACAGTTTGTACATGATTTTTGTTGATTCAAAAGCAAATTTATCCCTTTTAGGCGGTTTCACTCTGAAAAGTTGGTACAATCTACGTCTATGAGTGCTCAAGTGCAATGAAGGGAAACTAGTTACTTGGGGTTCAAATTCTTCATGACACTTCTCACAATACAATTCATTGCATAAATTCAGAAGTGATTGAGCATAGTACAATGCAAAGTATAAATGGTTTCCACGTAATTCCCACATTTCATGTTTCATTAAATACCTGCTCATTATTTTCTTTGTGAGGGCAAATTTCTTTTGAAATATTCACTTTTTTTCAATTCAATTTATTTCATTCAGATTAAAAAAGTTCATACATATAGGGTAAAAAATATATAAAATTTGAAAGAATGAGGAGACAGCTTGGAAGACAATCTTATTAGCTGCTGCCACCAGATATAACTTTGTAAATTTATAAATACTTTGATTTATAAATCCATTAAAGAATTCATATATCGAGAAAGAAAATTTTAGATTTCATAACCTAATGTGTTAGGTTACTCATGCAAATATTAGTGCACACGTCAGAACAAATATTCCTATTTCATTCTGTGGGAATGGTATATGAAGGCCTTTGTGTGAATTTTCTTTTGTCATAAATTGTTTGTATGGGAAAATACAGCGAAAGATAAATACGGGTTATTTCATGCAATATTTCTGCAAACTTTGCCCCACTTCATTGGTTTTTAGTGTGTGAACTCATTGCAATATTTCAATATTTCAATGAAGTTTGAGGATGCATAGTACGTGTATGCAGACACAGTGACCCACAGTATGTCAACTTTTAATGAATTTATTATTAACTATGTTAGAATAATCAATTGTGCATGGCACCTGTATTTTTGTCTAGTTTCCATTTTTTATTTCAGTTCAGTTTATTTGCACGCATCAATTAACCCTCTGACTACTGGAACTGGATGGTCCCTGTACAAAGTTTATGGGAATTACCGAATTCAGTGGTCAAAGTGTTAAAACATATTAGGTAAACAATAAAATGATCGAAAGCAGATCTGGAAGAAAAGTAAATGACCCATATTCTTATATAGTAGGGCAGAAAAGGGGTCAAATTGTGCATTTTTACCTACAAGCATGAAATTTGGCACAGAGGTAGAGTATCACAAGAGAAACATTTCCAGAAAGGGAGCCACCTGAAATAGGTCAAAGGTCAGCCGCGTTTAATAAATAATCAATGGAGCTGTCGGACTTGTGTCATTACACACTCAAATCAGTGAAATTAAATAGGTGTCATCAAGATATCTATGAAAATTGAATAAAGTGTACCACTGTTGCTTTATTCCTGCACAGTGTGCCTATGTATGTCATATTTTCAATTTTAGCTTTTTTGGAGCACTAAACAGTGATTTTGATTTTTGAAGCCTAACAAGTTCACAGCCTGCATTATGTACCATATAGATACTGGCAGTTGTCATTGTTATTTAGACCATTGGTTTAAACTCTTATTGAATAATGATAGCTTTGTTCACGCTTGAGTTAAGCTCCAGGCCATTGGAATATGGACCAATGAGTTGCAATCAATTAAAATGTGATGGGGAATGACAAAGACCCAGAATAGCCCATCAAGGCCTACCTAATGAAGCAGTAGAATAACAATTAAAAGTGATTCCAATTGCACCTGGTGTTTTCAGCTCTCTACAAGTGGATTTTGTCAGTTAAAAGTACATTACAGTCAAACCTGTTTTAACAGCCACCTGTCTGAAGCAGCCACCTGCCTATAGTAACCACCTTAATTGGTTCCCTAAAGATGAAAGTGGTGTCTTAGAAACCGTCTATTTAGGTCACCTGTATTCAGCAGCCACATTTGCTGTTTCACGGGCATGGCCACTATAGACAGGTTTTACTGTATTATTACTAGCAAAAAAATCTTGGAATAATTTTCGTGGTATCACATTGCAATTTGCTACATGTATGCAATTTATAGGATTGCTATACCTGTAAAAAAATATATTTTGTATAGCAGTTTTTTCTCACAGAACAGTATTAGTTACAGTGTAAAGCGTTGAACATGTTCCTCAATGTCTAAAACTGCTAATCAAATATGAAAAGTAAATTTATTCCATGCAAATATATATATTTGGAGCTCTGTGTTTCTTGTCAAACAAGAGAAATGTTTGGAAATTACAGGGTCCTTCTGTCTTACAAATAATGTTTGTCCATCTCTTTGTTGATTTTAGATGTTAAAAAGTGAGGCTTCCCTCCTGTACTTCTCCGCAACACAAATGGCAGTGATCCTGGACATGTTCATTATTACATTAAACCAAGGATGCAATGCAGCAGTTTTTATTTTTACTTTTGTAGACAAGATGCGTCCTGAAAGCATGTGGAAGCATCATGGTGTAGTGGTTCTGACTCGCCTTTCATCCAGAGAGTCGTAGGTTCGAATCCCACCATCGTGTTAATTTCCTTCAGCAAGAAATTTATCCACATTGTGCTGCACTCGACCCAGGTGAGATTAATAGTGAGAATAACGTCCACCGTCAAGAGCTCAGATAAGGTGGACTAATGAACTTTACAAAAGTAGCCACCATTATTAAGATGCATCTATTTGGACTTCCCGATGATTTACAATTATGTAATTCCTATTTCTAATAATGATTTCCCCTTACTTTTTTCTCTTTCTCCAGGTATTGATTTCAAGATTAAAACAGTAGAGCTCAAAGGTAAAAAGATCAAATTACAAATATGGGACACCGCCGGTCAGGAGAGGTTTCACACGATCACCACGTCGTACTACCGAGGGGCGATGGGGATCATGCTAGTCTACGACATCACACAAGAGAAGACGTTTGACAACATAGCGAAATGGCTAAGAAACATACAAGAAGTAAGTGGTGATGAAACTTTTTTATGTAGGAATTGATTCATGAAACTTTACTAGGGGAGTTTTCATTTCATAAGTGAAATTATTGTTCTGCTACTAAGGGGTTAAAGAGAAGTTATATAACAACGATATTGTTCAGATCTTGGAATATTTTATTTTCTGTTGTCACAGTTTATTTTAAAATCTATCACCTCCGATCTTTCAGCAAATTGCAAATTGAAGAGGAAGAAAATATGTCTCAAGGAAAAAAATGTGTGCGATAGAGGACAAAAATACATTCTCCCACAAATAATCACTACTTTAAACAATTTGTGTTCTGTTCAAAGCACCTTGTTTTATAACTTTTTCTCAATATTCTTCCTCTCTTTCTCTTGGCAGCATGCAAATGAAGACGTAGAGAAGATGTTACTAGGAAACAAATGCGACATGGACGACAAGAGGATGATCAACAAGGATAGGGGAGAAACGGTAAGAAAATGGGTCTGTGCTTGTCGAAAGAGGTAGACACACTATTTAGAGTTACAGAGGTAGACTTAGTTCCTTCAGATCACAGAGTAATATGAAGAAGTCTTCAATGAAGAGTATACCCCAAAATAGTATTTGTTCAACAGGAGCAGAAACATCAACTGAACCAAACAAAACAAGTTTTAGATAAATCAGACAACTAAAAAGAAAATTATGAATGTTTATATCTTAAAATGAATTGGCAACTGGTGACTTCACAAGTGTACATGTACAATAAACCATTTATTACAATCATATCAACACTAAATGTTGAATTTTTGCCCTGAAATATATTTTCCCCAAAATTTTGACCAGGGGTACACCTGGTCAAAATTTTGGGGAAATTCACTTGTATCACTGCTTAAAAATGTAAAATTTGTTCCAGTTAGAAATAAACTATAGGATTGGACAAATAATTTGCAGTAAAATTGTATAAACAAAAAGAATGGTATTTGCACCTATGCCATCATCAAAGTGGTTATATCTGAAAATTCACTTTGATTTTATACCCAATTCTTTATACTCGAAATTGAAAATTCATTACTTTTTTTGATAGTTGTCTGATTTTGCTGAATTTTTTTTCCTGCTCACCAAAATCCTCTGCATCTATTGAAGAAAATACTATTCTTGGATAGACTCGTTTTAAACATATGCTCTCCCCATTTGTTTAGATAACTACTGCAGCCTTTCGCAGCAATGTTTCTCAATTTTACCCATCGTAGTGATCAATGATTAGTTTGCAGATATTTGGACATCTGTAGCGTCTGTTTTCATTATACTTGCATCAAGCGTGCTGGACAAAACTAGTTTGTGTTTCATAAAGCTATTTGTATATCTATGAACGACTCTACGAATGACTGGAGACCCTTTCCTGCACTTTAATGTTAACTCCTGTTGATGATTCGCACAAGAGAAAGGGTCACCAGTTGTCAGTAGAGTGGTGTGTAGATCTACAAACAGCTTTATGAAACACAACCCAGGGTGATGTTTCACCAAATCATTCATGTTACGCACAACTTTACAAAGAAATGAAGTATGTTATTAAGTGTGATACGTGTCAGATTCTCGATCATTCAGCCCATGAAAAAAGTCGTTCATAAAGTCTTTCATAACTTGGTGAATCAGAGGGAGTGATACACATGATATCATCATGTCTTAATTTAGATCTGTGACAAAGGCTGTAGTAGTACACACCACATTTTAGGCATATTTCTTACTGAATGTTGAGGGCGACAACTTAATTTTTATTATCA
>BQKZ01008976.1:3096-22030 GCA_036244855.1 Temnopleurus reevesii
CATCATGATGATGATATCCTACATGAAAAGATGATCTCACTGCAACCAAAATTATCTTTGTATCCGAATTTCATTAAACCCTAACACTTCCACCGGATCCGCTCCTAAGGAGCCAAACATGGTGCAACATTCAACACCTGCCCCAGGTGAAAATTGAATGATCCAGGTTGATTTTAACCCAATCCGAGTAATTATTTCAACGGTATTCGGGAAATATTCTGGTTTATTTTCTTTGGAAATATTGAGTTGAGGTGGGTGACAGAATAAGTAAACTTGTCTGTTCCGGCAGATGAGATAAAGTGACAGGCTCATGAAGGAAATTGATCATGTCCGATATCACGTGCGTCCTTTTTTAAAGGAACGTAACCAAATATGATTATTTTCATAAATTGTGACCCATATTATCGAAAGGAGCCATTATTCAACAGCAATCTAATAGATAAAAAAAAATAAAATGCGTCCTGTCACGTGACTATTTGAATTCCTGATTCCTTTTTTTCCTTACTTCATTTTATTCTAGTATGTGTCCATTTATCTAATTGTATTTTTTTTTTCAAACTTATTTATATAATCATTTTCGTAATTAATCATTTATGATAAGTTATTCAATAATTTTTATTGGTTTTTAAAAACATTAGAACTTGTGTTCAGACTTTAGATTGTCTAAGGAAAATACCGTATGAAAATGTTAATACTTTCTTTCACCTGAGTACCTAAAATCAATAAATGAGTCGAAAATATGCATTATCATGGTGATGTAACTTTGTTTTGGACAACGAAAATTTTCATTCCAATTCCTTTCCCAAAAAGAAAAGGAAAATGCCCTTAATCCTCTTCATTGGAATACCTATCATATATCTATTGTTTAATATTATGCGGATTAAGCAAAGTTTCTCTTTGGCATCACAAAATTCTGTTTGCTTAAGAACTATTGAATCGAAAAGTACAGTGCCGGGGTAATTTTTTCAAAATGTTCAATCAAAGTATCCTAACCAAAGCTCTTGAGTTGACCGATTTGTTTAAGAAAATCTTAAATCCATTCATATCTACTATGCGCATCACAGTTGTTAAAGGTATCATTTACAACTAAATGACCGTCACGTTTCGTTTCAACCGCCCCACTATGCCTCAGATCGCTCTTAAAACGGCAAAAATTGTTTAGTCTATGAATAATGACATATTTCATATCGAAGTAGGGGTTTTCGGGGTCAATGAATTCATTTCTGATGTTATTTTCAAGTTTTTACTACTCCATCTATTATTAGACACGCTTTGTTCCATACCTTGAATCATTCTAAAGCATGTTTTTCATGCAAGAGAGTAGTAAATACTATTTATGTCTAAGAAAAATATTGCTTTGCTTAACAGCATAATATCAGACGAACAGATTACAAAAAGTTTCAAGCTATTCCGACAAGAAAAAGGAAAGTTATACATATTTTAATGATAATTATTGAACAGTGGTTTTCACAAATACTGTATTTGGCGACCTGATGTCAGTAAACTTACAATTACTTATTGTTTTAAGAATCAAATTTACTCCATGAATGTTTTTTTTTAATCTTCAAAAGGTTGAATCACGTATCTAACCCATATCGATGAAAATAAACTTTTCTTTTTGCGTGAAATATTGAAAGGGGGTTAAAACAATGAACAATACGATATATAATAAACTGCTTGCAGATAAGTTATATAACATACGTCATATCACGTGTCCCGTTGTTGCCAATTGGCATGATAAACATTTGATAAGACATAAAGTTGAAGCCGTGTTTAATGTCGAAACGGATGGATATCAAGTACTATGTTCACTTTAAAAGCAACTTTCGTTAAATGAATGATAACCCATTGAGGACAGTAGAAAGATAGATTTATAGATATAAAAAAATCACAACTTAATATTTATTTGAATAGGTTCGAATCTGGTGCATTTTCATTCTAGAAAAAAGTCTTTCCTCGTTTTTTTCTTTATATTACCATTTGATCATTCGTTTTCAAATAATCTAATTTTCCTCAATTTTCCTCAATACACACCAAAGCACAAACACAAATGTTTCATCCAACATGTTTCAATTTTCGTACATTTGATAAATCAACATAGAAAAGCTTCATAGAATTGCAAGTTTTTCTTTTATTAACCTGATTGATAAAATGAAAACGAAAAGAGAATTACATAAATTTGCCTGTCAATATATAAATACATAACATAAATAAATCATTTAGAATATACTTCGTTCTTATATGCCGATGATAGTGTCTTATTATATTCTGATCCAAATCCTAAGTCCATTTCGGATAAATTAAGTGTCGAATTATCAAATTGTGTTAAGTGGATGTCTGACAATAGATTGAGTTTACACCTGGGAAAAACTGAAAGTATTTTGTTTGGTCCAAAAAGAAGATTAAAATATTCACATGATTTTTGTGTTACCATTAACAACCAAGTAATTGAAAGAAAGGAATCAGTAAAGTATCTAGGATTGACTTTGTCGAGTGACCTTTCGTGGACAGATTTAGTAGATAGCATTGCCAAAAAAGCCAATTCACGCCTTAAATTCTTATATAGATATAGAAGTTGCCTAAACAAAAGCTCAAGACGTATATTAGTATTTGCACTTATACAGTGCCTATTTGATTATTCTAGTGGTGCTTGGTTCTGTAGCCTATGTAAAAGTGATGTTAAAAAACTCAACATAATTCAAAATAAGATGGCAAGATTCATAAATGATTTAGATTCGAGGTCCCACATTGGATTCAACGAACTTCAAGAAGCAGGTCTCATGCATTTTACTCAAAGAGCAAAACAGTTAATATTGCACCACGTTCATAAGATATATTATTCTAAGGAAGACCACTATTTGACTGATGGTTTTTGTCGTGTGTCAAACGTCCATGGATACAATACAAGACACAGCCAATTAAATTTTGTTTTACCAAAACGCACTAGCCAAATCGGAAATTCATTTTATTTTAATGCAATTCTATTTTGGAATTCCTTACCGACCTATGTGAAATCGGTACAAAATTTTCTTCACTTTAAAACTGTCCTTAAAAGATATCTAAAAACTGAGTCCGTAAGGGGTCTCCATCAATCATGATTCCTACGTACATTAATTTTGTTATATATTTTGTCCTTTTTCATTAGCAAGTTAATTATCATGTGTATTCAAAGTTCTAGTAAGCATATGTGTATCATTCCTATTGCTTTGATGTCTATTTACTTGTTTTTGTCTTTTATTTGTATAATGTTTGTTTGTACTTAAGGACCCCATTGGAAATAAGCCTTCGGCTTTCATGGGATATCCTTGTCATTGTATGTTTCTTGCATTATGACGAATAAAATCAAATCAAATCAAATCGTTGTAATTTTGTGCATTTATCTTCCAAAGAAATTGTAAAAAATAAATACGAATACATTTCTATGTTCGTTTTAGATCTTTGAAATCTACCCCTATACTCTGTCCAATTAATCATTCTTGATTATTTCTTCTATTAATATTGCAGTAACATCTAATTTATTATTCCCTTTTCCTTTTATCATAGGGATGACATCAATTCTCTTCATTTTTATATTGTATCAATGCTGTTAAGGAGCAGACTTTTAAATAGCTAAAATGGACATGAATGACAAAAAAATTCAACTGAACAAAATGTTGTTTGTAAAGGCTTTACCAAGTTACAATACAGAACCCGGCAAGAAAGGATTATACGATTGTTCGACATGTTCGAGGGGTGCTTCATGAGCATTGTTGTACACCCACTCGAACAATAGGATTATATTTCAACTCTGGTCTTGCGGGAGTCTCCGTGAAATCGCTTACTTTTAAGCGTGACATTGATTTTTTAAATGTGAATAATTAAAAAAGGCGCAAGAATGCGCAAATTTTTATTTCTTCTGTTTAATATCGATACCCTGTGGAATATAACTATGCAAAACGCAGAGTGGAACTCAGTGGAACTCATTGGGTTTTGGGCTTTAGAAAGTACGATTTTTGTTTTTAATTCTTTAAACTTTGTACCTCAAAATGGAATGTACAAGAAAAAATGAAATATTATATTTTTCATACTGATTTTGTTTTCTATATCGATCTCAATTATGCAGATTCCACTTAAAGAGAGTTCAACGTTTCAAAACATAAAGAACCCCGAAAAAATCTAACAAATAAAACCATCTAATGGGCGTCAGTAAATTTGTACTCTATCTAGTCATATCATTATATCATATAAAATAGTCCGGTATTACATCATAACATTGTCTAATTTGTTCAAACTTCTTTGTCTATACTTTCCTAGGTATCCAAGTTTCAGAAAATACAAATCTTAAGTTGTATAGAACATTTTGAATTTTTGGGTTTTTTGCCGCTTTTCGAGCGCTTCGAGCCATAGTGCGCCCGAAAGTATGAAACTCCCTTTCAAATAATGCTTTTGTACAAGGGCGGATCCAGTAGATCTAGTAGAAGGGGGGGGGGGGTGACTTGACATAACCCCCAAAATAAGTAGGTGAAATAAAACAAAAGAATTATAAAGTTCTTCGCTACATACAAATTAACTAAGAAGGTATACGTCACCAGGGATCGGGATTGGGACACGCCGGTTTATTGGAACCCTAGATATGCTAATGTATTATCTAACAAAATATGGTTTCATAAGTATGAGAAAGATCTAATTATCAAATGAGCATAACAAATATTTATTGAAATTATTTTATACCTAATAATGATTTTTAGAGCCACTAACAAGTCATATCGCTGATTGGGATTAATGTTATAACTTATGCTTAATAAGTAAAGGCCATATTCAACCTAAATAATCTATACTTGCCAACAATTTTGAAATCATTAACAAATCAGAATTATGGCTGATGAGTTGTTCATAGGAAGGCCCTTTCCAACTGTTGAGCAGAGTACAGACAGCTTTTCACCATGCAAACATTAACCTTTTTTTTTTTTTTTTTTTTTTTTTTTTTTTTATTTGTTATCCATCTATTTTTTTTCTCTCTTTTGAACTTTTTAGCAAACATTAACCTTACATAATCTATATATACATTTAAATTCTAACATTTTTGGAAAGGTGCACAAAATACATCTTACGATACTTCCTTTGCCATAAACATGATAAAAATTGATTATTACTAATATCCCAAATTGATCTTTTACTTCAGTATAGTGTTAGGATTTGTAATCCGTGCACCTAAATGCACCTCAGAGTAAATGCACAAATTTAGAAATTAGTCAAGAATTCTTGTAAATTTTTGCTTACTTCCAGCACCTTTAATTCCTTTAAGGTATATTAGTGACGAAAACTGTCAATATAAATTAGTCGTGGCAAGAACCTGAATTTGTCAGTCGGTCATACCAAGGACCTAGGAGAGGTCCATGGTCATACTAGGACCAACTCAGTTTTTGACCGACCTCCAAAAATTATAACTACTGACTGAGTCAAGATATGGAAGTGATTTATGTTATTGCCATGTATGAAAAGAAAGATTAATTTTGAATGAGAAATGAAAGTTATATTTTGAACGATCGTAGTTGCATAGTGCATGTAATTTCTTTGAAATGACATGAAGTATATTTTAATGATTTATTTTCTAAAAGAGGGAACACACGTGTCTATTAGGGAATAGGGCTAATGTGATTGTAACATTAATCCTTATCTGATGTACTGGCGCAATTATTCTATTCTCTGATTGTACAGAAATCAGGTAATCATAAAAACAGGTTTCTCAGATTACATTTGGCTTTTTCTGGAGAGTCTGGAAATGCCTCAGTGTTGTTGTTCTAACTTGCATTGATGACATTTGAGAGAAATTCCTAAACTATGAGTTCATTCCCGTATATCAGTTTCATATTCATCCATATTTCTATCTCTATACTTTGAGCTATTTTTACTCACAGACGACATGGCCATGAAAACGTACCGAAAATGAAGAAACAAGAGATGAAAAAAATTGGGTTGGCGTGAGAAAATGGATGATGACGGGAAGAAGACCAACACGACGTCATACCATCGTTCGTCGCGCTGCGGGACACGGGATGGGTCGGTTGAAAGTTTAGGAGGTTATTTATTCGAATTCTGAAACATGGATATGAAAATGGAAGTAATTTAGTTCTTTTTAGATGACGGAATGTGTTTGCGGATTGTGTTTTGGGGGTAATTGGAAGGATGGCGACCATGAATATTAATCCCCCCTCCTATTCCCATTCCCCCCCCCCCCCCAAATTTTTTTNCTGAAAATGGCACGACCTGATTTTTTTTCTGAATTTCCCTTTTCATTCAAATTGAAAAATCAAGGAACAATGGGAAATAAACATTTGAAATACAAACTGAAAAGTACGTTTCAGTTGTTTTTTTCATATTTATATGTTATCATAAAAATAAACCATTCCAAACGGTGTCCATTATGATCTATTTCACAAACACACCAAGGAAGTTAGTACCCTTCCTCGACGGCCTTACAAGCAATACTAAAAAAAAATGAGGAGTAAGAAATAATGAGTGAAAAAAAATATCTGAACGATGAAGAAAGAGTATTCAAGGCAAATTTAGCAAATTTGGGCTTGAATACCAGGAGACAATTATTCCAAATGGATTGGTTTAGCTTTTATTAAGTAAACTTTTGAGAAGTTGTAACTGAGTAATGTAGAAATAACATTAAAACATTTAAGTAGGAATGACGTGTATAACAAAATGGTACATTCAATTAAACATACATTTCATACGACATGTAATAAAAAAATCCAAACTAGGCCAATAGTCATTGTTTTCTGGAAGGAAGGAAGGAATATCATAAGCATGAAAAGGAAGGAAAACAAGAAGCAAAGCATCAAGTCGCTGTCGAAAGTTAAACAATATTTCCATCCATATTTTGACAGGAAGGAATTTCTAGAGCGTGACATAATCAAACCGTTCGATGAGTCACTCTTTAAAGAAAGAGGGAGAGAGAGAGAGAGAGAGAGAGAGAGGGGGGGGGGGGGGGGGGTAGAGGGCGTTTAGGGTGATAATACAGGTCGAAGAGGACACACAATGTACATACTCTATGTGCGTATTTTGTTTTACTTTTTTCCCTTTGCCCCTTCATTATATATGCATCCGTCTGTTTAGTGTAGTCTATTATTTTGAGGTTTCAATTTCCATTCTTTTCCAATAAATTCATGTTTTAAGAAGAAGAAGAAGAAGAAGAGAAAGAAGAAAAAGGAAGAAGAAAATGAGCGGAAAGAGAGGATAAAAAAAGAAAGAAGAACAGGTACAAATAAATTCTAGAGAGAGAGAGAGAGAGAGAGAGAGAAGCATGAAGAGAAAGTCTTTTATGGTTTGAAAGAGGTTCATCGTGGTGAAGAATAATTGATCAACTTTCTTCAATTCGAAAGTCTTTTCTTGACATGTATAGATAATTTCAATGAGGGACGGGCCTTATATGTTTTAATTGTTGGAAAACTATTGGAGTTCATGTACATGTACATTTTCAACATGATATCCGGGCAGTATATTAAAAAAAAAAAAAAAAAACATCAAAAAAAAAATACCCGATCATTCGAGGTCTGCGCCGGCGACTACAAAAGTTTCAACAGTTGATATCACGTGACTTGACGTCATTGAAACTTCGGTAGCTCGTGGGGACTCCCTGTCGAGCGTCAGCCCAAACGAATGAGTGCAGCCGGGGATGACGTTGTGTCACAGTCTGTGAATTAACCCCGCCTTGAGAAGAACGGCAGTGAAAAGACGGGGCATGAAATTGGTCTTGGATTATTGTGGTGACTGAACTATCGTAAAAGAACTTTACTTTTGTCATCTTGAAGTTCCAATAGGAAAATTGGAAGGAAACATGTAAGCTGAAGGTCTTATTTCGAGCGATACGTTTGTGAAAGTTGAACTAAAGTATAGTCCTTCTATACATTTGTATTTTCAATCGAGGAATTGTGGGATTTTGTTTAGTGCAACGACAAAAAAATACCAAAGAGTGGCGGAAACCTTACAAGACGATTTTTTTCTTCATTGTTGGCGTGGATTTTAGACGGGATTTATCGCGGATATATTTACTACTCCTTTCCTATTTTCGACTCTAAGCAAAATGAAGCTTTATAATTTGGCTTTGATGCTTGTGATGGCGATTTCCATCACGACTCGGGGAACGGATGCGATTAATCTTCGCCAGGGTCCACGAAGTGCTCTGGTTCGACCAGGAGCTACTGTGACATTGACCTGCGATGTTGACCAAAAAGCCGGGATCACTGTGTATTGGTACCGCCCAGAGACCAACGAATACCTCAGCCACGATCGCACGATCTATACACGACTACCCGCCGACATACGACGTCGTTACTCGATCGTCGGGAGTCGTACGCTAGACGTCTACACGTTGCAGATCACGAACGTGGTGCTGGCGGATGACGGGGTGTACCAGTGTGGGTATGCTGACGGAATCGGCAGGTTCAACACTCTCGCGTCGGCGAGGGTCACGATTCTTATCGCCCCGTCGGAGAATTCGCCCATGTGTTACGTCACGACCATCAGCGGTGACCCTAAAGTTAGAAGGGTAAGTTAGAAGGTTTAATCTACGCTTACCCCTCATACTACTGCAATTATTACTACTGCTATTAATATTACTGCTACATATACTTCTACTACTACTAGTACTAGTAATAGTAACAGTACTACTACTATTATTATTACTACTACTACTACTACTACTATTATTAGTAGTACTACTACACTACTGATACTTCTACTATTATTTCGACTACTACCACCACAACCACGACTTGTACTGTTTACTGTAGTATACTACCACAAATAGTAGAAATGATATTAATAGTACTACCACTACTATTAGTAGTAGTAGTACTATTACTATACTATTAGTATTACCGGTACTCATACTCTTGCTGCTTCTACCACTACTAGTGCTAATACTACTACTACTACTACTACTACTACTACTACTACTACTACTACTACTACTACTACTACTACTAAAACTAGTATTACTGCGACCACTAATTTCTTTTTATAAACAGACACCGTAATCTCCATGCATTAATGATCAGCTGACATCATCATCACTGCTCATACCTCTATCTATTCATTAATTAACGAAAGGGAATTATTTGACTTATTCGAGATCTAAATAAGAATATATTCAAAGATACATACAAATGCCCCCCGAAAAAAGGAATATACATTTTTATTTTGCTTCTGACACTCACGCAGGTATGAATGGAAACCACAGCTGTGTGATGAAGTTATTTTGGGAATCTCGTGAGCATACCGAATGCTCATCCTAATCCTGCTAAATATCAACAGATATTGTTTTCCAAACGTATAGCTAGATCTTCATCAACGAGTCATCGGGCTTGTTTGCTGGATGCACATGCACCAGGGGAGGATGAAAATATAATTTACAACATTTTTGAGAAGAAAAATAAAAAAAAAGGGGGAGGGGGAGGATCGTTTAAAAATACCTTCACTTTTGTTAGGTCACCTAAAATTTTCGGACCGCCCCCCCCCCCCCCTCTTTTGGGAATGGGTCTGATAATGGTTGTTCAAATTGCCCAGTCGCACATTTGCAGAAATTGCTAATATGCACTGAGCATGAATATAAATTATGATATCGATTAATTCATTATTTATCATTATTCATCCCCTGTGCATTATGTAGGGACAATGAAATGGCCTCAATTTAAAGGACATTTGCCCGGCATGCGTTGACTGTTTCGCATATGGGTGACTTGGCCAGACGTCTTAGTAAACACTAAACTAAAAAACAAAAAAATAAGTATATTTCGAGTGGTTCATAATCGCCTGAAAACATCGTGATAACAATATTAAACTTGTAGTTTAATTCAATTTATTTTTTCAATGAAATGCTGGTCTAAAATTTTCTCAATTTTGGAAGAATTTAAAAATCAATTTTTCGAAGGCTATATTTTTAATTTTCTCAAGTACTATCTTTATATCAATTCATATACATTCATGAATATTGAACAATCTATACAGCACGGCAATGCTCTTTCTCAACATTCTAAAACATTGTATTGCTTAGAAAACATGCCTTGTCATCGATAATACTTAGCTGTCTTAATTGTTCTAATTCATCAATTAGGCACCTGATATGAGAAAATGTCGAGATTGTTGTATTTTGGCACATACTCTGATCATGTCTGAGGTTATATTCAGTCCTTTGCGGATCGTACATTCTTCAGCTTTGAAAAGTTGCCAGAAATTACATTTCAGCTCATTAAGTTAAAGACATTGAGCTAAAGGAAGACTCACAACTTTGCGTTTTAGGCCTAAGTCGACCCAGCGTTTTTGGAAATTAAAAACGCTCCCTTGACGAACAAAGATGCAGGTCATACGGTGGACTGACGCTCGGAGTAGGCTCCTTTAGCGCAATCCGAACGTCAGTCCACCGTCTGATCCTCGTATGATGTGCGCCCAGGGAGAGCTTTTAATTTCTAAAAACGCGGGGGCGACGCAGGCTAAAAAAGCAAAGGTGTGAGTCAGCCTTTACATTGTTGAGGGATGAAAATAGACATATTTCATCAACTATATTACACTCATTATTCCATACAAACCTCTCATATTTGCGGCCATTTTGACCACTCTCCCTTTCGAATGTGATTATTTCATTCTACTCCAAGCCCCGAAATAGATTGAAGAAGACAATGACTTATTCAATAATCATAAACTATTCTTGTCAGCCATCTGTTATATATGTCTG
Source organism: Temnopleurus reevesii (assembly GCA_036244855.1). Taxonomy (NCBI): domain Eukaryota; kingdom Metazoa; phylum Echinodermata; class Echinoidea; order Temnopleuroida; family Temnopleuridae; genus Temnopleurus; species Temnopleurus reevesii. The sequence continues at coordinate 13,817 of BQKZ01008976.1, forward strand.
GCAATTGTTAGTTCAATATGATATACTTACATTTTGATCCACGATCTGTATGGTATTAACGCCAGGTATATAACAGTTGCGTGTGGTGTTGATTATAAGTGAATAAATCCAAATTTGAATTATATAATTCAAATTTGGATTTATTCATTCTCGAAACTTACGTTCCCAAAACTCGAGTCTCTTAGTTGTCCCTAAAGTTAAAACTAAGTGGGGGAACGAATGTTCATGCACGCTAAGCCATCTACTTGGAATTATCTTCCACAAGCCATCAAAGACAGTAGCTCAGCTAAAATATTCAAACATAATCTAACAACCAACCTTTTAAACATCGCATATGATTTACGTCCCCTTGTTATTTTTTTGAACTTCTCCCTTATCTACTAAGTCTCGTGTATTTACTCTACACATTTTTCAAAGTTGTGCCTTGAGCATTTTCTTGAAAAGTGGATGTGGCGCCATATAAATTATATATATATATATTATTATTATATATATATTACACTCTTGCATTTCGCTTACTTAAAAAAAACCACGTGTTTTCCTTCTCAAAAAGTATTTATCCCAAGANTATATTACACTCATTATTCCATACAAACCTCTCATATTTGCGGCCATTTTGACCACTCTCCCTTTCGAATGTGATTATTTCATTCTACTCCAAGCCCCGAAATAGATTGAAGAAGACAATGACTTATTCAATAATCATAAACTATTCTTGTCAGCCATCTGTTATATATGTCTGGCTATTGTTAGTTCAATATGATATTCTTACATTTTGATCCACCGTCTTTATACGGTATTTCTATTAACGCCAGGTATAACAGCTGCGTGCGGCGTTGATCATAAGCAGATAAGTGGTCACATTTGAATTAGATAATAATTCAAATTCGGATTGATTAGATTATACTGTTTACATTTCGCTTACTTGATAAAAAAACTAGCTGTTCTTCTCAAAAGCTATTTCTCACAAGAAATTTTGTTATGTGGATCCTTAGCTACCGCAATGTCCAACCTGCTTATAAGATACATATCCATCACTCTTTAGAAATTCTGTGACAGTATGACGGGGAAACAGAATATTTTAGAACTTAAAATAAAAAAAGAACCGCTCCTGTTAAAAAATGATCCATAATAAAGCCGCATATTTGTTCATTTAGTTGATTGGTTGATTAAATTTACTTCATGATTAAAACAACATTCATTTAAAAATTTGCCCACAATCAAATGTTCACGCAATCGATTTTTCCCGCGTCATTTTGATACAGATTCTTCAAGAGTATAAGTTAGTTTATTCACGATTTACTTCCATAAAAGTAATTTGAATACCGGTATGGAACATTTTGCTTCATATGGAAATAGATCAGAATATCCGTCTGGAGTCAGAAATGTGTAAAAGAATTAAATAAAGCTATAGTGCCCTGCTGGTATTACGTATGCTAACGAACTGAAGTGCAATGTTTAATAAATGAGTGAGGGTACTGCATCATTCTGACATTTCTAATTTGCATTTATCTAAATGGACATTAGCGATTTCTTAAAATGCGTTTGCTGAAACCTTATTTGGTTCTATCTGCTTTCCACGGATTCTGCGAAATTACCTCCCAATTTAAGCTCGTGGATACATTTAATCTCTTCTGTGAAAGGATCACTTGTTAATTGCGCGACTTAATTTTCATCAGATGGATGTTTTCCAAAGTCATAAATTTCGCTAAATTATGTATTTCCTCGATGCATTCCTGCAATATCTAGACATCCTGAGAAAACAGATCTAACCAAAATAAAAACTGATTTTCAGTTTGTCTGAAGAATCAGGCCTTTTCAATATAACTTTTCATAGTGTGATCTTTAAAGCGTTTATGAGCATTTATGAAGATTAACATCAAAAGTTCGATGGCCTTATATCTCTACTGGTTTCAGCCAAATACGTCTGAGTATAAGAGATGATGTTTGAGAGGATTTTTGACGGGATATCCAGTCTACTGCATCGGAGAAATACCGACGATGACTCATCGAACATGAATTATAATGAAAAACATGATTCACTGGCCAAGAACTTGGTTTTTATGAGCCAAACGTGCCCTCTTGGTAATCGCCTCATAAAGCTGTGGTCCGGTTTCAAACTCGGAATCAGACGATGAGCGCCAGAAATAGATCCGTCGTTTCCCGCCCTTTTAGATTCGAGGATAAAGCCTACGTCACACCTTTGCGTTTTTAGCCTGCGTCGGCCAAGCGTTTTTGGAAATTAAATCGATCCCTTGACGCGCAAAGACGCAGATCAGACGGTGGACTGACGCTCGTCGTACGCTCCTTGAGCACAAGCTAACGGTCAGTCAATCGTCTGATCTGCGTCTTTGTGCGTCAAGGGGGCGTTTTTAACTTCCAAAAAACGCTGGGCCGACGCAGGCTAAAAACGCAGAAGTGTGGCGCAAGCTTTAAATTGTGTTGTGAGCTGTGGAGGGAAATAATGAGCAGTGGTCCAAGTGGATTTTTACTGCAAGGGAAATTGCTTGTTTTGTATACCGATGTAGGATAAAGGACGTGGACTGTAATCTTTCATTGTACCGAACATGTATTTTTAATTATTCAAAAGTTTTTGTCCCTTATATTAGGGACTTGTTAAGCTTTTTAAGTAACAGAAGAATATTGTAAACAGTGGTAAAAGAACGATGGGTATGTACGTCTTGGTCTAATATTAAAGTTCTCTTGTTATGAATCTCGGGGTCATATGGGATCAATTGCAGTTGCGACTGTATTTCATTTTTCAATCTACATTTGATAATCTCACTATGATACATTTCATTTCATTTCATTTATTTCCACAATAACAGCAAATTATTGACAAAATTCAAATTAATACAATGTAATACAATGTAACTACATTCATGGGCACACAATTCTACGTAATTGTAGTTTGTAATGAGTGTGCGCTTTTCAGGCTGCGAAAATAGAATTAGATGATTATTATCATGTTTATGGAGATGTATAAATTCGATTCAACCAAAAAAACACAAAAAAAAAACAGAGAAAAATGTGCACAACACGAATGGAACCTTTCAGTCCATGGAAAAGGAAAAAAAGTATTGCCGAATTTGATATACATGTAGTAATGGTATGGAGGCGTCGTTGTGTAGTGGTCGTGACTCTCCCCTTTCAACTAGAGGGTCATAGGTTCGAATCCTACCCATGGCGTCAATTTCCTTCAGGAAGAAATTCATCCACATTGTGCTGCACTCAACCCAGGTGAGGTGAATGGGTACCTGGCAGGAATATTTATTCTTTAAAATGCCAAGTGCGTCGTGAATGGCTGCCGGGCTAAAGCCACGGTAATGAGCATTCAGCAGCGTGGATACGTGCGCTATATAAATTGCATATATTCTTATTATTAATCAATATTTGGCTTCACCTGACCTTGATCCATATTGGCGCAAAAATAAACGTCCTTGATGATTTGTTCATTATTCATTGACCACCTGCTTGATTGAGATGATCCTTTTGTTTTAACCAGTTGTCTGCCAATATCGAAAGCCAAAGAGAATATCTTCGACAAAAGTCTATTAGCGGATCCATGGGGGATCTTCCTCCATTTTTCTCTATTATTTGTTCATATTTAGACTTGTGTTTCAGACCATTGATTGGGAGCTAGACATTTGTGTTTGTTTTATCGTACTTTTTGTTTTTCTGACGGAGAGTGAAAATATCATTTTCTTGTCGCTTAAAACTCGAGTCAGGATATTAAGGCAGTCATATTTTTGTATCGGTATTATCATTAGACAGACCACCTGTGCGCTTTGAAACACCTGTATAAATGTAATTAATATCATTATTATTATTATTATTATTATTATTATTATTATTATTATCATTATTATACCAACAGACTGATCACACCTTGCTCTTAAATCGCGTCAACTTGTAGTTATTACCAGATTACTGACTTTAAAATCTCAATAGTAAAATGTATTTATTAAACAAAACATTAATTCTTGGTTCAAAGTTCGAATTCAAGGTAATTTTTCAGTTCGGCAGTAGAATGGGATCGATCAACCCGTAGGTGTCACTGCCTCATTACATTTTTCACCTATATTTTGCAGTGAATGAACTATATAACAATAGTCTTATAAGATTTAATGTTATAACTTATCTAATTGTTCAATGATATCCTTTAATCTTCTAGTTAAGCCATTTCATACTAGGAGAAGGTTCATGGTAAATTCGGTTCATAAATTTATTGAATAGATGCCCAGTGGAATCTCGGATGGCCTTATGGTACTAAACAAAAGTGTTGATGTCATTGCAAAGAAAAGGGGAGTAAATACTTCATACGTGTTTCCACGAAGTAACGGTAGCAAAGGAGTATTATACCAAAAAACACAATTTAATTGAAATGTGCTCTTCTGTATAATTAACACGCATTTGCTGCCATGTCATGATTTCATTGTATTCAAGCAACAATACCCTTTGGCTATACCGTTACTTCGGGAAAACACGGATGAATTTACTCCCCTTTTCTTTGTGACATTTTTATCCAACACCTATGAAGCAACAAGTGCAGTTTTCATATGCTTGATATTACTGTCACTGTGTTGAGGGTATACTGTTGAATGTGTCAACAACCATCGGTGTCAAGACTTTCGTAAATTTGTTCGACATATTTTTATATTTTGGCTGACGTACGCCAGCAGCTTTTATTTTTCCAGTCAAATCATTATTTTTTATTAGAGCTAATCATTTGAATAATAAACATGAGTCACTGACGCAGCATCAAGGCAAGCGTCAGTCAATGACGCATCCGAAAATCATGCCGGTGACAGCGTGTTACGAAATGGAATGCATCTGCTGCCATGCCATGGCATGCGAGTGTACGACCCAACAGATACCAGCCCCATATCTAAAATACGATCATTCTGAGCAGAAGTGCACAGAGAAGACGCTTATCTGATGTTGAATTTATTCTGTTTGCGTTTGATGCACACATAGCGTTTTAGGGAACGTATACTTTACACTGTGAGCAGAAGGGACAAAAAGAATTGAACAAAATAAACTACAATTGCTTCATGGACACAAAAAGTAGCTCTTCAAACTCAGTCACAGAGCAGATGCAACATCTGTTTGACATTTATCTGCAAACAACAGGGAAGGAAATTTATGTTGCATTCATCTAGCTATTATGAAAGCTCGAATGAAAGTTGTCTAATATACTTTGTTCCGAGCTTTATCCATTCTGTTCACAGTGTGAGATGTATCATAATGCTGAACACACGTTGACTACAAACGCAGTTGTGTGACTAAGCCTGAAACGAATTTCATAATTAAAATTTCCGAACAAATTTGGACAGTTCACATGATTTTACCGCAGAAAACCTGCATACATCAATAATTATCTCTCATCCATAAAAAATCAAGCCAGAATACATCGCACTGACCAATTTTCCACAAAGTCAATGACGCTAGGAAGTATGGTATTATTGATTTATTCTAAAAATAAGTGACGTATTTATTGTGTGAGATTTAATCTCTTGAACTGTGATTTTGATATAAAAAAGGAAGTTTTCAATATTGTTTCCAAGATGGGTATAAAAATGCGGTCAGAAATAATATTTTTGGAATGTTGGTCGTGTAAATGCACTATCGACAAACTGAGATGTAAGATTCTTGTTTCTTGATTCTCCAAAATTTGCACAGAATTATTTTTTTTTTTCATTTGTGACTGACACAAAAACTTTACCTGATTTGGGTCTGCAGGTGTAGTTCAAAAAAGTTTATTCATTTGACATATGTTTGACGACTTTTTGTTGCTTACTCGGCATCATAAGAAAGTTTGGTCTCGAAAGAAATGATCAATCGATCGGAAATCTAAATACCCCATAGAATTATCACTCCATAACAAGAAGGAACAATGCAACAATTCAGCAAACCTGATGATGGCAGGACCGTCTCCAAAGTGTGTTAAATAAGTTTCGAAGAATTTCCATGGCCCTACGTATTTACATATGTACATTATAACGTTGCCATAGTGCTTGCCCAAACGTATCTTCACCGCAAGTTTTTGCGTCCGTTTTATTTATTCATTTATCTATAAATATGAAGTATTTCCGAAAAACAAAGTGGGTCATGGGACAATAGATCCGTACACGGTGTATGAACTGTGCGGGCACAGCAATCACAAGGCAGTTACGAGTTGAAAAACATTACAAAGGAGCATTGAATTGGCGTTTGACTTAATTTTACGGAAATATATTGTATCGTGTTCATTTTTTTAATATTTGATTAGATTTTCACGCAAAAAGACTCTTAGATTTATTTTCAAGAGCTGCTTCTAAATGTATTCTACATGTAAGCGAAAACAAATACGTACATGGGAAAGGTCAAAATATATGACAATGTGTGACATATAATCATGATGATATTACGTAATCATGACTGTTATAATCAAACGTGATGAGAACACATCATTGAGATGTGTGAAGACCATTTCCTTGCGAACAGATGACAATGAGCATCCATCATGTTGATGTCATTAATGATGACTAAAACCACGGGGAATGATTTGTGTGGTGCCGTTATGTAATAGAGTCTCGGAGATGAATGATGAAAAAGTTTGACATGAGCGTGTGTCATGCATTCAATATGTTACAGATTTCGTCTGATTCTTATATTGATTTTGAAGTAATTAGCTCATGGAGTGAGTCTTCGTATGAAAAATTTTCGGGAAATTTTAAGCGGACGACAATGACATTTCTCCTTTGTATTGTATGATAATCTTAAGCAGCTGATGTGATTTTGTGATTGTATTAAACGTTTGCATATATCAGAAAATGGCTTTAATGCCTATTGCATTGTAAGACAATAAAAAAATCTTATGAATTTGCCCATTAGATCAGATTCTACATACGGTATATGTCCGATGATCCCCAACTCCCTTCTCCCTCTCTATGAATTATATTGTTTTGTTACATAGTTCATTTAAATCAAAAGAAAGTAACATCAGCCTTTAGGTTCATGATCATTCATGTACTGTTGAAAAGTCATTCACAAAATGTACAAAACAAAGAAAAATAGCCAACTAATAACGGGAGTAATACGAATTTACCTCATTGCCCCCATTCACAGACACACGAAGAATACATGCTTGACTAACGCTAACAAATGTCTAAGTCGAGTAGTGCAAGCTGAACGAATTCAGCATTGCATTAGCTAAGAATATCCCCTGCGAATTTATGACTGAACTGTGGATCGTCTCTCTAATAAAAGTGTAGAAGATTGTGTATTTTGCAAACTCTCAATGCATGAACCTATGAATTTACATGATCAAGTTCCCACGATATTTTGTATTATTGAATATCCCATATTTGGCATTTTTTTGGATCTCTGACAGTAACGGTATCCTATGATACATGATAGCAATCGAGACGGGTTGGGTACGTGGTAATTAATTAGCGTTAATTAGAATAATTGACATAACTATATAAGGACCCTACCCTTTTTCGACGAAACCCAATCGCCTCATTTGTTTTATCATCTCTCTGTCTGTCTGTCCGTCTGTCTGTCTTTCTCTGTCTCACTCTCACTTTTCTTTCACTTATCTCTATCTTTATTTAAACCTTTATTACATTTTCTCCTACTTTTATCTTGATATATCTATCTATCTAATTAAAACAGTGTTCTGCTCGGAGAAATAAAGTGTATAGGAATCAAATAGAAAAGAAAAGTCCGTGTTTCTTTTCTATTCGATTCACATTTGTTTATAATTATATCTATTTATCTATCTATCTATCTATCTATATATATATATATATATATATATATATATATATATAAAACAAATATGAAAGAAAACTCCGTGAGACGATGTAAAGTATATGTATATATATATATATTTATCCATCTATCTATCTATCTAGCTATCTATCTATCTATCTATCTATCTATCTATCTATCTATCTATCCGTATAACTATATATATCTATATGTACGTCTGTCTATATATCTATCTATCTATAATCCATCCATCAATATGTCTATCTATCTGTCTGTCTATCTATATATCTTTATGTTTGTCTATCTATCTACCCAGATATCTACCTGTCTATTTAACTATATGTCTAACTATTTATCTATTTATCTATCGATCGACCTATATTCCTCACATCTTTACTTGTTTATTCATATTCATCAAGGTTTATAAATCTGTCTTTCAAGAAGGGGGGGGGGGGG
>BQKZ01008977.1:21955-38625 GCA_036244855.1 Temnopleurus reevesii
GTGATGAACATGAACACAGTGCAATCTACAACATTGAAATTGACAAGCATTGTCAGCATCTTTTGCCACAGCTACTGTATGTATTCATTTTGAATCAGTCCCCATGACATCAAACTGTTGCGATGTTACGTTTCCTTGCGTAGGATGATATAACGCAATGCCCTCACTATGCTGCAATAGTTTCTAATGACCAACCCCAAATGTAGTGCTTATTGTTTCTCTTTTGTCTGTCCTTTTGCCACACAGTCAATTACAAACCAAAGTTTTGATGAACACAGTGCAATCTACAACCTCCTCATCGACAAGCACCGCCGGCATCTCCGGACGTCGCCGCGCGGTCTGGCGGAGGCGGCAGAGGAGAACCAGGCTGCACTCTACGCCTTAGCGATCGGTGAGGGCGTGGCTGCGCAGCGTAATCTAATGCTTGCCGACCAGATGATCCCGCAGGTCAACGTGACGAATGAAGATAACCAAGTTATCCAGGTTGGTGGCAGTATTTTATTAGAAAATGGTAGATTTTCGACAGCATCTTTTAATACCCAAGACTATGATAATGGAAATGGGGATGCTATAATCATGATAATAGATTCACGAATCAAAGTATCAATGTTTACTAATTTTATTTTCACTTGATAAAGAGATGAAATACAAGAGTAAATGAGATCAATCAAATGGTCCATATTATAAGACGATGTATATTTTAGAACTGAAAATATCTTAGAGTCATTTTATGACATAACTAAGTGTGTTAAAGAAGTAATTTTATTTGAAATAGCAGACAACTCAAATGCCCCCTAAATAGGATTCTCAGATCCTCTGCAAATAAGACTGTCAAATAAGACAAATAGAAGACTGTTACAAAAATAAAACTCTTGAATGTCTTTCCTGACATTGGGAAGATATATTATAACTTTTTGTCACAAATATTTGATCTATAAAAGTAAGCTTGTGTCAATATCTGTGATTTTAAATAATGATATGTTTTTTTTCCAGTCCAACGACCAGCTGGAGGAGATGGACAGCGACCCTGAAGAGCCCAGCCCCGAAGCCCTGGCCCGCTATCTCCAAATCCGCCGCAACACGGTCAGTCCCGGCGACCCCTCCGGCCACAAGCTCCCTGCCGCCCTCAGAGCCAAGCTCCCCGCCCCGCCCCAGCTCGCCGGGATGGGGCTAGGAGGGGGTGGGGAGGGTGATGCCCTCCTGCCGGGGATGGTGGGGCTACCGTTCGGTGGGGCGGGCGCTGCGTTCAACATCAACTGTAACTTGCCACAGAACTTGCCTTTGTTGAATGCCATGCCTAACCAGGCGGAGCAGCTCACGTACAAGGTATGTCACCTTCACTATGAGCAGAAGGGACAAATGTCTTGGACAAAGTAAACAACTTCAATTCAAACGTTAACAATAGCTAGATACACACAACAGAGTTGCACTCCCACTTATTCTCCTGAGAAATGTTACACACTTGGCCATGAATGAATATGGAAGTATCTTTCTCTTTGTGATGATGAAGCTATTGTGAAGGTTTGAATGAAGTTTGCTTTGTCCCAGTCCTTTGTCCATTCTGCGCACAGTGCTTAGAGATGAACAGTTCCCAAATATGTTCGAGGATAGAAATTAATTTAAAAGCTCATATGAATATTAAACGCACAATATCAATGCATTAATCAGCATTTTACCAGATACAAGGGACAAATCAGTCTCAAAATTTAGACTATCCTAAAGCCCTGGTCACATAGGACCCCGGAAGCAACACGATTCACCCGGACTCTTTGTTAATTCACAGTTAACTGCCTCAGAACAACGAGTCGGGGTGAATCGTGTTGCTTCCGGGGTCCTACGTGACCGGGGCTTAAGACTAATCCGATTGCACCGATTTCCTAATGACAAGAAGCAGATTTCTCTTTCCTCCGGATGAGAAAACTTACATTATTTTTTTCCTATATTTAGCTTTTAATCTTGGTATTCAGAAGCTCAGTCAAAGATATGCAATATTTCCAATTGCTTCTGAGAGATATAATTACACTTTCTTCAGAAATCTGATCAGAAGCAAATTTTGAAGTCTGGTTGATATTGAGTATTGATTATAAAAAATATATTGTCAGGACAGTGATAGATGTAGAAACAATACACAAGAAGATTTGTATTGACAAGGGAAATTGAAAAGAATAGTAGTTCAAAACTGGTTAGAAGCCTAATGGTTTTAGTCAGCAAGTCGTTTTTCACTCTAGCCACCACAAGCCATGTCTATTCTTGACAAATCCAATTTTAACGAGCTATATTCACTTACTTACTCATTACTTACTTAATATGCTTTCTTGCAAACTCATTTGGCACATGCTTTTTTTCTTCCAGTTTTTAATATTTTTTAAAAAGTTATGTACAATTCTGTGAACATTGATTTTCAGGTCATCACCAAAACTAAAAAGTACTCTTAATCCGAATGCATGAATTAATTTTGGCAGTGCAGATGTTCTTACCAATGTAAATTATTCATATCAATATTGGAGATGGATTTTTAATGCTAATCGCAACCTAACCTAATCGCAACCTTAGCCATACTGATTATTTCCAAACATATGTTATCATTGTTCCTCATTTTGTTGGGAAATATTTTGCTCATTAGTTAAAGATGAAAACCCTTTTTGAAGCAGAATCATATAGTTGTATAAATAGTTGTATGGTTTCAATTAATCATGCATTTACTGCAAGGCATATATTCTAAGGGTATTTCAGTTTATGCTCTCTAAATGACTTTCAGGGATTCAAATGAAATTCAGGATTGAAAATAGATAACTAAGCTGTATGATCTTAAAAAAGAAAGGGAAAAAAGCATGCTTTTTTAGATGACAACAAAGTACAATTAAAAGACTCTTTCTCAAATTTGTATTCAGTTACTACATTGATTTTTTAAAGACTGCATTTGTTAATTTTACAAAATAAGCAAATCAGTATCCGTCTCACTTCAGTCAATTTGATAGAATCTATATGACAAAAGATCTCTTTTATGTTTGAGCACAAAACGTTCTTGAAAATACTAACAATTTATAAGCAGGTGTCATAATGAAAAGATGTAATAAAGAATGTAATAAATAATAAAAAATCACTTATTAAATGTTACGCTGTCCTAATTCAAATGTTCATTAACTACTGGCATTTAATTTTGATGATGAAAGGTATGCACTTAAGTCTTAGGGAAAATGTTTTGTCTCCATGGAGGGGTAAGACAACACTTCTATAGAAGTCTTAATACATTTTTTATCCAGCACAGAATTTTGCTTTCTTGAGATGTAGTATAAAAAATGGTCTATTGACAGGACCTTTTAAGTCAACCTTTGCCTTAAAATACAATTTTATTCCAAGACATGATTGTGTTGTCGATCAAGAAGTACCTAAGTTGACCACCAAGTGTTATAAGCTACAAAAATCCTCTAATCTGATTGGCTTATTCAAATCTCCAGGAGCAGCATCTGCTGAAGCCTCCAGTGCTAGAAGCGACGGCAGGCCAGTCCAACTTTGGTCGGAGAGCTTCTGACGGAGGTGCGAACATGTACCTCAATATCCAGCAGTTTAGGAAACAGCTTCAGTCCACTGTTCGGACTAGCCAACCGGGGGATATTGATGCCGCAGGCCAGGTAAGGAACAATTTGACTTGTTAAAAGCTACTAGAATACTTCAATATGAATGGCTAAGAATAAATAATTTTAGTACCTTCTGTGATAAGCTGCTGAAACTCTTTAATTTGATTGGCTTAGAGTAAACTACAAGTCTTATGGAGGCAACTTCTGATATAAGCTACTGTAATCATGACATTTGATTGGCTAAGAGTAAACTTCTAATGTAAATTCAGCAGATTCTGCTAGGAATAAGCAGTTCAGGAAATAGCATAAGGTCAATGTCCGATCAGCCAGCTGGGGCGTATCTGTGCAGCAGGCCACATTAGGAACAATTTCATTGTTGAATTTGTATGTTATTTTCTTATTTCTTCATTTCTTGTGAAATGCTGAATAAAACATGAACAAGTAATGAATAAATGTCATGATTGCTGAACAAAATTTTTGTAATCTCAACTTTTATGTGATAGCCAAATTCAGAAAACAATTAATTTTTTAATAATCACTGCTAACTTCTCGTAAAAATTGGGCCACGTTGAGACTTTCATAGTAATTTCCAAAGTGCATACTGTTCTAGACAATCTGTAATAATGATCATTCTCTGTTAAATATGCAACCCTAAAACTTTTAGTTTGAGAATTGAAGCATGATATTTACGAGTCAATAATTTTCCCTCCCAAAACTTTGAACCAAACACGAAGTGTCGTACTTCATTTCTCAGGTAAAAATGATGATATAGTGAAAAGTCAACGTACAGACAACTCTGCTTAAGTCTAACTTGTCGAAGTTAAATAATTACATAAGTCATTGGGATATTTTAACAAATCATGTAAAACACGTAAACACGTGTTATTTACCTATTCGTATTCAAATTTCTCCGAAGTAGATCAGATTTTGTGGTCCCAAGATATTCGACTGAGGAAGAGTTAAATGTACCTGTGTACATGTTATACTGGCCAATTAAGATGTCTGTCATGCATCTCATTTTGGACCTTCTCTTTTTGCAGCTTGGTGGTGAAGCATTACAACAGAGATTATCTGATACAGCTATGCCTGAAGAGGATGAAAACTCTGATGGAGAGCCAGATGAAGAGGCAATACGAAGGTGAGTGAGGAAGCTAAAAAAAATTGCTACATCAAACAAATACTAAAACTTTGAAACAAGATACATTTTCAAGATCAATCTTGCTGCCTGAAGTTCAGAGGAGAGAGGCATGGTGCATTATTATTACATCGTCTGCGTCTGAGTTTATTACAGTCATCTATAGATGTAAATACATGTACTTGCTTGTGAAGTGAAATAGGATAGGGAAAACAAGGAATGCATTTTGGATGGTGTGTCTAATTTATAACCGAGCTCTGTATTGTGATTCACCCCCCAGGTATCTCAACAAAGGCCGTTGCCGGCACACGATCGGCCCTGACGTCCTCACCGCCAATGACATGCCCATCGTCTCGCGCACCCGCCGCGAGCGCTTCCTCCAACCGGAGCGCACCCCTCACCTCTACGCCTCCAGCACCAACGCTCGGCGCGCCTCGGATGGGATGCCCAACCTCCAGTACTACCAGCGGGAGCGGCTCGAACGGCTCGCGGCTACCGGAGGGGGTAGTTCCAGCAGTCAGAAGAGCTCTCTCAAACAGCTTCACAAGGAGTGCCAGCAGTTACAGAAGCAGTTCAGCTCCCCCATCGATGCAAGAGCCCAGGAGCTGCAGCAGCATCAGCATCAGTTACACATGGAAAAGATGCAAACAGGAATGGTATGCTCGATGTGCATGGAGAACAAATAAAAAGTAGACAAAGTTATAGATATTTTCCTCTTGAGATCGTGGACTCTTCTTGAAAATACAGGGGAACTTGTATATTTTCATTTTCCATTATATGGAGCATTGATAGAACACAGATGTTCATCTGGTTCATTTCATAATGTGGGAAGTTGATATCAAAGATTTTTTTCTACAGTGCACATTTTTTGCGGAGGGGGGGGGGGGAGGTAGGCGATCCAGATATTTTTTATATTTGAAATTACCGAGTTATAACAGAATCATTGGTCAAAATTCACAAAGGTTGTTTACTTGAGTCCATAGACAAAACCTTTGTGAACCATTGCATGAGAAAATTTGAGCAATAGTGCACTTAATCTAGTGCACCCACATAGAAGTGGGTAAAGGAACGTGCCAACGTGACCATTTACCAAGTACATTTTACTGTTACATTTAAACCACCTCATTGTTAAAAATTGATAATAAAACAAATTATCTTTGCCAATTCCGGTTATTGTGTTTCATTTTCATTGCAGCTGTCACACTCACCAACGGGCATCTCCAGCACCTCGCCACACCTCTCGCCAGTCTCTTCCCTCCGTAGCGATGTCCCGATCGCTGACGTCCAAACCCAACATCTCCAGCAACATTTACAGCGTCTCCAGCTACAACGGCAGTCAGACAGTCCCCCAAGCCTGCGGAAACTGCACAGCCCTGGCAGCAGAGGGAGCCCTCCGCTTTCTAGCTCGCTTCCTGTTCATCCCGAGGAAACAGGCGTGGAGAGTCCGACAGATACGTCCTTCCCGATGAACCCGCTCGATACCATGGTCGGATCGCCGCATTCGGTTTGCAGTCAGCCGGACGAGTCGGTGCCTAGTCCCGTGTCGGCGCACTCGGTGCATTCGCATCGCGGCGTGGAGGTGCATCTGAACGGGCCGGACCGGTCGAATCCAGGGTCAGGGAGTCTCCGGGGCGACGGGAGCCTGGAGCACGTGGGTTTGAATGGGCCAATGCTGGAGGATTCGGAGGTTGATACGCGGGAGCGGAGAGACAGCACGCAGAGCCTTGAGCATGAGCAGCGTAGCAGGAGCATCGACGCGGAGCAACTGATGCAAGCAATGGCGTACCAACAGCTCTCCATGATCCAACAGAACTCCAACTTCGCCAACCCGCTCAATCTATCCGGGAGCCCCGATACCGTCCAACTCCAGCACCCGCTCCATCCTCACCTCGCTCAAAGACACTTACATCACACCAACCCTCTCTCAGTCGGCCCAACCGAACCCCTCCACATAGGCCTACCCCCCTCTGTCGGACCGCACTTGCCTAACCCCTACCACCCCTCTGCGACGCAGGCCTACCTGGCCGCGCAGGCCAACCGGGAACTGAACGAAGCCTTGCAGAATGCACCCACCAACGCTGAGATGTCTTCGGGGATGTCAGCAGTGCCTTTCAGTCAACGCTATGTCCTTCCTGCGATGATCCCTTCCCAGATCCAGCCCCAGGCGCAGGAGTATGAGGAGGCTGAACTTCACCAGGTGCTTGATAACACAACGCAGAACCAAGAAATGCATTCCATCAGCGGGTTCCAAGGTAAATAGACTGTGCCATTGCCCTAGCACAGTTTCTATATTCAGGGATGACAACCCCAAAGCGTATTATTTGTCTTTTTTTGCTTTTAAGAGGGGTACCAAACTCAATAGATCTTGGTAAATATTCTGCATATGAAAATACCAATATCTATCCACTTATAAACTCAAAAATCTTTTAGTATTCAATTATTTTCAGTAGAAAGCATAGTTAATCTGTCATACAATTTTATAGCCTTATCATTGAAACACCAAAGGCATTTGTTCCAATTAATGAGAATCATGAATAGACAATTCATTGGACAATTAAATGTTCTCTATGGAGACAGGTGCAATGCATTTTTGTAGGATTGTGCTGTGTATTCATACAAGCAGCTATAGATCTAAGTACATCCTTCATAAGTGATGGGAGTATAAAAACATAATGAATATGACTTTTGGTTGGCACCTCTGTTTATTGTAAGGCATAGCTGCCAATGATAGAGATTTTTAAACCTTCTGAAATCTACATAAGGATGGAAAATACAATATTGTATATCACAAAACAGCCAAACTACATGCTTTCTCACAAGAAAATTTGTATTGCTATTGTTATCTTGCCCTCTCTAATGAGTAAATACAGTCAAACCTTCTTATAATGAGGTCCGTAGAACCAGACAAATTGCCTCTTTATAATGAAACCTTGTTATATCATGGTCAAATACAATAGAATAGAAAAAGATGGGACCAAGAAACTCACCTTTTAAGAATGAGAGCTTGTTTTATCAGTGCTCTTTATAATGAGGTTAGACTGTATAGGATTCATCTGACCGGTGAATCCCAGTTTGATTTCTATTTTCATTTATTGTAAATTCTACCCTCATATTCAGAAGGTTGGCATCTCTACGACTACTGCCAATTTGAAATAATCATTACTAATTTTATTCTATAACTAACTTTCAAACTGAATCATGACCAATGTCTTCAAATTCATTTAGGCAACTAACATCAGAAAATGGATCCCACTCCTGACACCCTTTAAAAAAAAGTGATATACATGTATGAAAAATTATTGCAAATGTCTAGGATCATATAATTATTTCTCTTTTTAGGTTCACACTTTTGTTCAACAAACATAACAAGTTTTACGCAGTTACTTTTTGTTATGAATTTTTTAATGTTTTAAAGTTTTAAATACTGTGAAATTAATCAATTTATCTTCTTTTTTATCTATTTATTTGAAGTTTCATTTATTATAATCTGTCTTTTTAGCTTCTTTTGAAAATCCCATGAACAGTTGGTATTTTATCATCTTAATTAGGCTCCTTTGTAGCCATAGATATAGGAAAACAAATCAGCGTTTCAATGAGGTCTTGAGTGATTTACATGAAAAAAATATGACATTCATATTGTAAGCAAGGTCTGTGAATTACATGTTCTCGATATTCATTTGTCGTCATCAGCATTTTATGGTGAAAAGTCTTAAAGTTATCACATTGTGAAATCTTCCATTGTTATATTATGCATGTAAGCTGAAAATGTATTACTCTAGTTTGGTATTACATAAATCTATGATTACATCATCATAAGTGAGTTGTTAACTGGTATAAAACTGTTTAACTTCTTGTGAAAAATATTGTATATACTCAGAATTATTGAGGTTTGAGGTAATGAAGTATTATTTTGTACGAATGTATGTCGCTACCAGTGCAATTGTCTAGCTGTAAAAGTGAACAGTATTAAGTGATAGTATTCATAAAGCTCAGCACACTAGACGTCTATTTAAGTACATGTACCTTCATGTTATGTTAGTGCTACTATTTTGATAATGTGAAGAAAACACACACTACACATATTTGGAAATATGGAGTTATTTATTTCAATAATTCTTAGTGACCAAATAATTGTAAAATTTAACATTCTATAATTGCTAGGTGTCTCTTTATAACAAAGCCACTTTATGACGAAAAAATGAAGTTCATTTATTTATTTGATATCTGTTAATTTTTATGTTATTTTAGTGGAAGTACAGCAGCTGTTTGTTTGTTTTATCTAGTAAATAGTATTCACAACATATTATTATTGCATCAATTTTATGTTACGGTGGTGCCATAGGCAGTAAATATAAGCTATATTGCAAACTTTATGCTGTTATTGTTTCTAGTAGGCAAATTGATAATTCTTATAGAGAATCATTTTAAATTATTTATCAAAGCTGAAAAAAGACCCATTTAATATTTTCCCCAGTACAACTCATTTTATTATTCATGCCTTATATTTCTACTTCAAGATTAATCATCAATTCCAGCATTTAAACCCTGTTTTTATAGATATTTCGATACTTCAAAGCTAATTGTTTAGGCCTATTTAGTCCTTTTTTAAATTAATTCTGGCTGTTAATTTGTAGGAAGCACAATATATTTTAATTTCCATTATTATACATGTATTTCTAACTGAATCATATTTTATATTTGTTGATGATTTCTTATAAACACCTTGATGTCTTGTTAATATTAGGATTGAAAATGTATTTATGTTTTTATTAAGATGAATGTAAGGCTATTGAAATTCACTTGTACCCATAGTCGGCAATTATGATAGGTTATATTTTTCCAAAGCAAATCGACCTGTAAATTGTCTGTCTTGTATGATATATCATCCTGCTCTTCACCACATAAGTCAAAGTTTGTAAAAGCAGTTTTTTTTAAAGGTTATGTAATGACCAACCTCTCTAAAAGAAAATGATTCAATGTCACGCTGAAATCTTTTCTACATGTCGTTGACATTACCAATTTTCAACAATTCATCATGGATGACAGCTGACTTGTTGTATAGGCTGAAATTTTCACCTGTATGTATAATGACCACAGACTAAATGTAAAATGACCATTCAAAATATGAAGAAAACACCTCCCTAATATGTAAATATCCCTGAAATTCAGTGACTTCGCTAGAATTTATAAACGTTTAAGTATCAGATTTTTAAGTCTTCAAGTAAGTCTAGTTATATCTGTAATCTTGAATCAAAATGAAGTGCAGATGATTTAGATACTGGGCTTAATTATCATATGGATTGATTAAAGTCAGTAAGTATCTTCATTTTGTATAAACTTAGAATCAATTTGAAGTAGAGAAAGGTCAACTGTTTTATGGAATGAGCCTTGTTTTAGATCAAGAAAAATATTCAGGGTTGGTGCAATTTGTATTGTAGAAAGCAGAAGGCCTAGGAAGAAAAGGGGTCGTGGAAAACCAAGGAACTCCAAGGCGACAGGAAAGCTGCTTCAACTGAAGATCCCTTGATCGTAAATAGGGGTAACGGACGACTCCAAGATGAGGTGGGCGGGGCCTGCTTGCTCCTCCCTCTTTTCTTTATCTCAGCTCTTGCCCGTAATCAGCATGCGCACCATGCATTGCGTCTTGTTCGATGAATCTAGTATTGCGGCTGCCAGCTCTTCCTTACTCACTGTCCTATTTTGGTTTGTGCCTCGCTTGTTGATCGCGTTTTGTGATTTTGGTCATTGAATCTTGGCAATCATTTCAGTTTACTAAGTGGGACAGAAATCTGCCCCAAATCTGTCTTTGGTTTGAATTATTTTTGCATTTGGTATAGCAACTTTTTAGAATAGAAGATCCTTACATTTTGAAAACTTCAATTGAAAAAAAGACTATTGCCAATTTTAGAACAAAATTTCAAAATTGAAATTTTTTATTTGACAAATTCCTTGAATCCTTGAATTGGCAACACTATAAAAAGTACAATATATTTCGAGCAATTCAGCAAATTTCTTCTCAGATTAGAATTGATTTTGTTTTTTGCCAGTGAGCAAGCGTATTTGTGAGATTGTTAAACCAACAATTTTTTATTTATAAAAGCAAACAAAAAATGACATTTTTGTCAATTTGAAGAGTACATGTCCATGTTGAACAAATTGGGAGGTAAATTAATGCTGAAGTGTCCACCAAGGGCAATAAAATCGAAATAGAGCTGGGACTATCTAATGGCTGGCAGCCGTTTACTTCAATGCACCTGTTGAATGTTTTCTCTGGTCCTCTTACCTGGGCAAAAAGTATACACAGCAAATTGGCAGGTTTCGGTTTGGGCTTTTTCTGACCGAGATGGGCATGAGCCTGTCTGTCCATCATTTAAAACTTCCCGTCTTTTTGTCAAGTAATTTTTCTGTGGCAGCTCATATTCAGGGCTCTGAAATTCATACCAGATACATGAGCAGATAGAGAAGAAATTTCTGTTCTAATCTGATCCATATGCTAAATGAAAAGGGAATTTGTAATACTTAGTATTTGATGAAATGGTTTACTTGTCTAAAAAATAAAGAAAATTCTGAAATCATACAGAATTCTTTCATTGGCATAATGTTAAATGTTCATATTCAAATTGTCTACTGTTGGATTTTATTTCACTTTTTGACAATATACAGTCAGTTTGATATAATTTGGATCAATTGAAATTATGTGAAAGCAGAATTAAAGATTAAAGCTTTGCCAATGTGAGGAAGAATAAGTGATTAGATTTTCTGTAAACTAATTCGGAACCAAATGGCCTCGCAGTGTCTGGGTATTTGAGAGGAGAAACATTTGACAGGCGTATTATATCTCCATTCTACTGCTTTTAAGCGTCATCTTTATGATTTCAATGTTAATTTTGCTTCTAGATCGGTTTGAAAACCTTCCCCCGAAAGGCGTAGACAAGTCATATACCATTCTTATTTTAATTTGGTCATGGCACATGAGAAAAATCCCACATCGAATTAGGTTTCAGGTATACAGACCCACAACAAGTATGAACCGAGAGGAGAGAATTAATTTCAGCGTAGAACTCTTGTGTTAATTAAAGAAAAATAGACAGTTTCTGGCAATTGTACAATACCATTCTATTGTAATTGTATTCTTCCAGATTTTAGCAATATCATTTTTTTTTTCATGGTCAAAGAGATTTGGAAGTCTGAGATTTTGCTCATCACAGACATAATTGTGTTATTTGGATCCCCTAGAAAAATGGAAATCATATGCAGCAAAAATTTCAACTGAGAGAAAATGATCGGAAGATATCACTTTTAGTTGTGAAATATCTCTTGACTTGACCAATTTTTTTAGCAATGTATATGTCAGACCAGTCTTGGAAATACATAAGATGGCTCCAAAATGATTTGTGTTCTGGTCGTTAAAAAAATCCAAGACTATTCAAATTGCGTGGACAATTTTTGGGGCTTGAATTATTGAATCTTGTTTTTACATGTTATGTATCATTTTTTCAAGTTACAGGTTAAATTTTTGGGTATTCCTGATGATATGTTTCATGATATACTTTTACAATTTACTGTCTTCATCCAAGATATGAGTAATGTGAAGTCACTTTGCCAGGTGGTTTTATATTAATGAAATTCATATCATTATCATTGTTAATTTTACCAGGATTTTTATTTGTTCATGACCTAATTGAAAATGTACGATGTCAAAATTTTGACAAAATAATTTCTCATCCCGACCCTTCAAGGTCTTTAAAGGACTTTATAGAATTCCATTCCCATCCTAATTGCATTAATTGATTCGTTTTATGCTCATTATGTTTCAGTTATTTTGATTTTATTCTATTTCAAATGAAAAAGGATATAGTTCTGTATTGAATTTTGTGTTTAGTGTATTGGTGCAAGATATATATTTTTGGTTTCGTTATTTGGATCAATGTACCACATTTCCTTTGCATGCTTGTCCTAAAGTTTCCTCCCTTTTAGTTTTGCCCATCCAAATTTCCTGAAAGAAATTGTCATTTGGGGTGATTTCAAGAAATTCATAGCCTTTTTAACCATTCAGTAGATTTAAATTTGAAATGTAGTTAAAAAATACACTGAAATTCAAAAGGAAATTTTGTCTTCTTCTATACCCTTAAGTTATCCATAAAGTATGGATGAAAGATTTTGATTAAGCTAATAGGAGATAAATCCATATTAATTGACAAATGCTCATTATGAACAAAGATGGTTCGTAATTACGATACGCATAAAAGACGAAAGTAAAATTATGTAGGTATTATTCAGTTTTAATTTCAATCAAATGTGAAATATTTGATACGTTCAAATATCCTTCAATAGTCTGGGCATATTTTTAATCTCTAACTTTAAAGGAAACACTTTGCTTGACAAATGAATGCGGAATGAAATGCATGGAAAAGGAATTAAACGTAGCTGCCCGGTAGTCTCGCTCCCATCAGCTTTTATTTATTTTTCACATCCCACAAAGTGTTTCAGATAACTTGTGAGAAAGTTAGAGAATTTACAGAAAAAGTGTTCAATTTTTATTAGAGAGAAGATTACAATACAAAATTAAGGGAAATTGGTCAAAAAATTACAGCCTAGAATTTGTCATGTAGCCCTTCCCTTTCCAAAATTGTGGTACTAAAAATTCAAGAAACCTTCTACTAAAAACAAATCTTTGATTTATCTTGGAAGAAATTGATTTTGCATCTCAAAAAAAAAAAGCAAGAGAAGAAATTACAAAACGAAAAAAAAAGGAAGAAAAATGATTGAAAAAATCTGTTATTTTTCAGATGAATTTTGAAACCATGACAAATGCAATTATTTCAGACTTTTTCACAAGCATCCTTGCACTAGACACAAAATCATGAATATTCATCACACCATATTTGCATATGTATGAGAATGACATCACGCACCAATCACCTTGCACCCATTTTCTGTTTCTCCCCGTCTCTTTGCTTTCCAATCTGTCTCTTTCTGTCTCTCTATTTCTCCTTCTCCTCTCTCTCCCTCTCTCTCCATCTCTCTCTTCCTCTCTCTCTCTCTATATCTCTCTCTCTCCCTCTTTCTTCCTCTCGCTTTCTCCTTCTCTCTTTCTTCTTGCCTGGATTAGGACTCTTCCATTTTGGGTTCCGGGGGAGCCAAGGTCAGCTACGGAACCACCAGCGTCACCACTCTGCCCATGCAACAACGGGACACGTCCAAACCCAGTTATTACAACGGACCTTTCGCGTTCCATCAGGTGATCTCTTCAACATGGCGAACAACAATAACTCGGGCATGACCGCGATCGGTCTTGTCAAGCTTGACTACGAGGGCGGTGTTCCGCCGTTAATCCGGCAGAGCATGAATATGAGCTGCATATCTCTCTCAGACTCGTCAGACCTCGCGAGCGAGCCATCGCCGATAAAACACGCAAAGTCGTTTAGTATGACCACGTGTAAGGATTTGAATGAAATCGTGAATGAAATCAGAAGAACGTTGGATAGGAGACAGCCTGATTTGGTGTACACGAACAACGAGAATATGTTTGAATTACAGCAGAACGGAGTGGAAATGATCATGGAGGTTTGTCGAGTCCCGGGGCTCGCGCTTAACGGGCTCAAACTACGGAAAGTCGCTGGAGATCCGAGTCAGTACAAGGAATTGTGTAGTGAAATTCTTCAAACGATGAAGCTTTAGCAGTGGTGCGACATATCTTTAGCCCTTTGAATACTGGAACCGCGTCATCCCTGCACAAAGTATATGGGAAACAAAGAATTCAGTAGTGAATGGGTTAACGCAAAGCATAAACCTCATTCATGTCTGCAGTATTGGGCATGGAGAAAACCACATTGTTGAGCCCTTGCCGTTGAATGCAAAGTCAAGAAGATTTAGGATATGCGATTATTGAACCACATGGTCAGTCTTCAAGATGTTATTTATTAGAATTTGCCACTAAGCATGCAACTGTTTAGGCCGGAAAAATGGAGTAAGCATTTTTCTTGCCCCTGTAACTTGAGGTTTTGCTTACACCTTTTGTGTAAGCAACATCGTTCATTTTAAATCCTATGTGAGATGGCATACTGTGCGCTCCACATAATTTGTGGGGATTTTTAAACCTTACATTGTAGTATCCCATTTCATACCAATGATATTAGGTCTAACGCTCCCACCTTTTTGTTTTGTATAGCAAAACTGCAAACCAAAATGTGTAATTTAATACAAGCTTTTCCATTGGTAATTTATTAAAGGCTTTTCCATTGGTAATTTATTAAAAACAAATTATCCGTTGGAAAATCTTTAACCCCTCAAGCCCTTGTCTTATTTCAATTTACACATTTTTGCAATATTGAATAACAGATCATTTCCCAGTGAATGGAAAGACCTTCATCAACAATTTTTTTGATGGGGTATTTAAAGGGAAATTCATGCTTCCATTGATTGCAGGCTTCATTATGCATTTAGCAATTTTGATAATTTGTTGCTATGTCAGAGTGAATTTCTCACAAGGCGCCAAATATTTTGAGACCTCAATACACACATGGCAACAATGTGCGTTGGGAGGAATTTCCAATCATGTTCCATTATCAGTGCAGTATTAACTTGTATTCTTACTTCATTCAAATTCTATATTAACGACACACTAATCGAAAAGAAAAAAACTTTTTTATAATACAAGTACTCAGAATATTGATATGATAGAGCCTGAAATCTGTTCACTTGTCAAATATTTCATGATTGTCTGCAGAAGGTCAGATTCAAAAGATAATCATGTTAAAAATTTACTAGATTGATAAAAATTTCTAGGAAATTTAGCTCTTTAGGAGTCGATCTTCAACAAAAAGATTGACAATTTCTGGATTGGCTTTTTGTTGAATTTAAATTGTTACAGTGGGTTTCTTGTGAGGAAAATATTGGTTTGCAAAGTGTTAAGTTTCAATGAATTTCATTGAATTGTTAAGAAATCTATTACTATTAGCATAAGGGACATCAAACTTTGCACTGTATAGCCAGCATATCTTAACCTCTGTTCATGAAATTAATTGAAATCTGATGTCATTATAACTGATGATATCTATTCCATACATGTTAAATTTTGAGGAATCTCTTTGGATTGTTGTTGAGATATGCAAAGATGACAAATTCAAAACCAAATTTTATCTTCATACCAGCCCCCCTCCCTTCTCAGTGATTATGCAACCCCTACGCTGAACTGCTAACCGCTCTGAATCCTTTCTCTGAATCCGTTCTAGAAAAAGCATGAGGTTTGTTTTCATAATAATTCAAGCCTTTCATCACAAGTGAATGGCTGAGAGTAGGGCTATTTCTGTCATTTTCCTCTCAATTTTGTTCCACTGTCGCTTAATTCACTTTTTAATTTTTTCCTCATGCTAATTCCCTTACGGATGGAATCAGCGTATATTGTAAGGAATTTGTAATCATTAATATCCCTACCCGGTAGAGTTCACCGGGAGTCTAAGGGGGTGTTGCTCAAAATCAACTGCAAATCAACTGCAACTTTGCAAACTGTAACGCGCATTTTCATTCGCGCACGGCCTGTGCATTTAACAAAAGGTGCATGACACAATGATTCTGCTTGGCGCGTTCCGATCAACTGCAACTTGCGATCAATTGCAACTTTTGAGCAACACCCCCTAAATTATAAATGCTTTGTGTAATAATTGTCATTTTAAAATTTGTATGTAAGCACTTGAATTCTTAAAACCTTGCTAAGCAAAGAATCATGAGATTTTAATGATTCGTGACAATTGGTAGTAGTTGATTTTAAAGTATTTTTTACTGAAAACACCTTGATAACGGAACGATTGTGTACGTGATTATATCTATATATTTATGTGTGGTTATCATTGTAATGCATGCATGCTATATTATATATACTATGTAAATTATTACATTATATTTGAATAACAGGGTTTTCGTTAAAGCATGCATCCCCATCATCGTAGACCCCTTTG
>BQKZ01008979.1:12654-23704 GCA_036244855.1 Temnopleurus reevesii
CCTGACGCGGAATCGGAAAGACGTCGGCTGTGGATCCGTACGCTCTGGCTTCCTATAGATACTGTCCTCGATGGCCGACCTTCGAGTCGTCTTCGAGGCACTTCGTACATCCCTTGCTGGTCGAAGCTCTGCCTGGCCCGGAGACCTTTGCTGCGTCTCTTTAGGTGAAAGTACACGGTGAGATTCAACGACAGGACGCTGAGGGCGGGTATCACTATACCCAGGACAAACAGTACAGAGATCATGATGAAGTTCTTACCGAACCCCAGATCGCAGTAGGCCACCCTCTCTTCCATGTAGAGAAACCCCGTTGCGGAAGCGTACGTTCCTGCTAAAATGGCGTGAAAAGTGAAGCAGGCTAGCCAAATGATCGTGCAAATAATGGCCACGTTTTTCTGCGATTGTCTCGAGCGATGCCGGAAGGGGTCGTGTACCATGAGGAATCGATCAACGCTTATCGCAATGATTGTTATTACCGACATATCAGTGGCTGTGTAATCAAGCACCCACGTTGCGACGCAAAATATCCCTCCAAAAGCCCACCTCGTGGTGTAGAATATATGCGTATAAATCACCATGACAACGCCGACAAGTAGATCCGCAAGAGCGAGGTTCACGATATATACGTTCGTTGCGTTTTCGCGTATTCGTATATCCTTCGCGTACGCCATCAATACGAATACATTCCCAATGAATATGATGAGCGTACATGGAACGTAGAGTATGGTTACAAGCATGTAGCGAATATATGGTGTTTCATAATCTTCCGTAACATTCGTGGAAATATTCGTGAATTCCATTTTGTCTTCTGGCGCAGAGTACGAACTGAATCAGTTAAAAACACAGTTTCATGTAGACCTATTCAATAAGGGCATGGGCGATGTAGACTGGTACATATATCACACAATCCAATCGAACAGGAAGGTGTTAAATCCAATACAATATGGCGAAGTCATATGAACTGTAAATATCATACATTAATAACTAATGAGTTCACACAATAGTAAGATTAATCCATAGACAGATAGAGGCGAAATCCAAAGATGAGGAAATCCAAGTCTTCAAAATTATATCCGACGCCATTCGAGAGAAATTAAATGCTGTATTAGAGGATTAGGGTCAAGTTTATGACTTGTACATACAGTATCAAAGATCAACAGCGAATAGTTACACACGCGGCTGTAAGAGTCAAGCGATATTACATCTGCTAATCCAAAGAGTCAAATTCGATATGACACCTTTTCTGAGAAATCCAATGATATACGGTGAACTTTCTATGAAAGTATCGGAGACTCGGTGTTTTTGGTAAGAAATGTAATGCTGTGTATGGAAAACTTGTGAAAGTACTTATCGAATATAAGCTGTTTCACACGAGAGGTTGACACAAGAGTTGATCCAGATTATTTAAGGGGAAATTCAAACAGGAGCTATTCCAAATCGTCAAAAAGTGGGCCTATAGTTATTCTGTCAAGAAATTTAAAGATGTATATGGACTTCTCATTAATTGACATATAAATGATAATAAATACCAGGTTCACATGAGAATTATTCCAGTTTATTTATGGGCAAATCCTAAAATTGGCTCATTCAAGTCGTCAAAATTGAGGTCTGATGCTTCTGGTGAGAAATTCAACACTGTATACGGAAGAGATATTGATATATGTAGACCAATATATACATTCTACACAGAAGAGTTAAACCCGTTTATCCAAGGGTAGATCCAGCCATTGAGTGCAGCTGTGGGCCAATCCGAATTGGTTACATCCAGAATGGGGACTTGCGATGAGAAATTACTTGATAAGTAAAAAAGTGATAATTTGTAGAGCAATGATAAACGTCTAACAAGACAATTGGTTCAGTTTATAGGCCTAAAGGGCAAATACAGATGGGGATAATTTCGGTGCTATATCGGAAAGAGGAGGCTTTAGTATGGATAAGTCTGATTGATCCATTTTGAACTGCATCAAGGATCAACGAGGAACGTTCACACACAATCATATGATTGATCCAGTTTATACAAACTTAAGTCGGGTGATCACACCATTATACACTGTATCGAGGACTAAAAAAGAAAATTTCCACACTCTATATAGAGACCGTTTACACGCAATGATTAATCCAGTTTACACAAGCAACTCGGCTGATGGAACCGTTATCGAGGACCAGGAAAGAACGTTTACACAAAATTGTTAATCAAGTTTATCTAAGCAAGTCGGCTGATGTATCATTATCGATGATCAGTAAAGAATGTTTACACGCAATTATTAATCCAGTTTATACAAACATGTCGGCTGATGGAACCGTTATCGAGGATCAGTAAAGAACGTTTACACGCAATTATTAATCCAGTTTATACAAACAAGTTGGGTGATCACATCGCACTGCATCGAGGACTAAAATGTTGTTGTTGTTGAGGTTTAGGGGCGTTAATCAATCCTACTGGATTATCTACGCCAATAAAAAGAACATTTCCACACTAATAGAGACCGTTTACACGTAATAATTAATCCAGTTTATAAAAACAAGTCGGCTGATGGAAGCGTTATATAAAATGTTTCAAGGACCAATAAAAAATGTTTACACGCAATTATTAATCCAGTTTCTATAAGTCATGTAAGTCGGATGGTTGAACCTGTATGAGGACCCACGACTTTCACATAGGTAGTCGAGTAATCCAGGTTATACAAATTCCAACATTCAATATTGAACAGTTTTGACTTCACTTTAGATCAATATTCGAACAATAAAAACAGATTCATATGAGATTTAGTCCAGTTCATATTAACGCGAAGACGCTGTATACTAAGTAGAGAACAGTTTCACACAAAGATTATTTAGTCACGGCTCCAGATATGGGCGCGAGTATGAGATAATCCAGTTGATATCCATTAGAGTATGCATATAATATGCTTTATGACGATGTTATTTCTGTCATACAGCTGTGAGTTTGAGCACCACACACGTCTTCCCCGGGTCTGTAACATGGAAACAATTGCGATCAATTAAAATTTCTAAGTCAAAGTTTCCTCAGATACGATTGATATAAATCGTACGATAAATTTGAAAGCTTTAGGTACGCGTGGCCCAGATGGTGCGATCAAAATTCTGTTCCAGATAGGAGTAGTAATCTCCGAAAGGTATATACACGCATTTGCACTTGAATTCTTTCCTTCTTCAGGCAAACAACGGCATAAATCTCATGACTCCTGCGACCCGTTGCTCAATAAATCACGCTTATAATAACGCAAACATCTCCCGGAGTTTCTCCGTAACGTCAAGTCAATAAGGAGCAGTGGTGCATCTAAAAACATTGGCATCTGTGCAATGACCTAAAAACACTGGCATATCTGTGCAACAAGTTCAAAGAATTTAGCACGGTCCCACGCGTTACGGCCCACGGATGGATTTTACAACCCACATCGGAATATGTGTGTTATTAGGGCTATCCATGTCATCCTTAATAAACACGAATATGACGTGACCTTATGGATATTTAGCTGGTACCCATCAAGTGCTCATTTGATATGGCTGCTCAGCAGCATCGGGCTTTCTACGTAGTATACATATTCTTGCTCCCCGTTCATGTCTATGACGTAAACCAATTTCGTGAACACCAGTTTAGTATACAAACTCGACCCGTTAAGATATAGGCCTACGGTGTTAAATCATTTTAAAGAAAACCAGTTTACCAGAAATTGGTTTAATGTTAAGGTTGAATTACGGAACAAGAGGTCACGAAACTGGACTTCCAAACTAGCATTTGGAAAATAATGCACTTCGCGAGGTAGATTTTTGTGAACAGGAACCAGTTAAGCCGGCAGTTTGAATACTCCAGACTCGTTAAGCGGCCTCTGGTCGCAAATTTCACCCTGAACATGTCAAGCATCACGGTGTTTCCGTTGTGCCGTGCCCGCGGTATGCAGAGACAATATGGGAACAATAAAAGAAATGTTTACATCAATATCCACGGCGAAACAGCACGCTAGAAGTAGAGCCCAACAGTTAATTCATCGTCATAGCAACAAGATCACTTTACGTTAAATTAATGTACTACAGTCCGCTTTGTCAACGCGGAGATGTGAACGCTCACAAATAATCATAATAATAGGTCCATAGCGCAATCACTATATGCGTATAGTCTTCTGCGCTTGATACTAGGTATTATTACCATGGCTACAACTGCCGAGCAAGCCAGTTAGGCGCTTAAAGGGGTACTATTATGAAAATACAAGTTGATCTGTATTGATGTATTATACCATTATCAATACCCTTTTCATTGAAAGAGAGTCCAAATGTGTTTCATATATTTTATAATATTTTTTCTTCATTTTTATGTTGGCTTAGTTGGGAACGCCCCTAAAAATTTCTTTCAAATGTCAATCATGTTGTGACATCACACAAGTCAAGTTTGTTCACCTTTCTAAATCATGTTTCAGAGCTGGTTCTGTAAATAACAAAAGGAAATATGTAGATCAATGCAGGGATTTCAATTCAGGTGATTGCCCATGAAAGGGAATTGGAATGCGCAATCACCTGAATTGAAATACCTGCATTGATCCACATATTTCCTTTTGTTATTTACAGAACCAGCTCTGAAACATGATCTAGAAAGGTGAACAAACTTGACTCTTGTGATGTCACAACAGGATTGACATTTGAAAGAAATTTGTAGGGGCGTTCCCAACTAAGCCAACATAAAAATGAAGAAAAAATATTATAAAATATATGAAACACATTTGGGCCCTCTTTCACTGAAAAGGGTATTGATAATGGTATAATACATCAATACAGATCAACTTGTATTTTCATAATAGTGGACCTTTAAGCATTCCGTGGAATACATTCCTGCCAAGTTCCCATTTTCACTGGATTGAGTGCAGCACAGTGTGGACTATAATTCCTTGCTGAATGAAATTAACGCCATGGGTAGGACTCGAACCGCGGACTGGCTGTCGGAATTGATATGGGGAAACTAGTTCAGCGAATACCACTTCGACCATTAAATGTGAACGGGGTTTTAGTGACACCAAATACAAGCAAAACTCAGTACCAGTCCAATTGACCAATATTCCTGGTATGTCATGTTCGGATCGTTAAAGCTAACGGATCGTTGTCAATTACAGCGTGATTCTGGGGCCAATTACACGAAACGAGCTCAGATATCCCATTCTTGCTAAGATGTCTTAAAGGGGAACTTTCTCCTGGAACTATCGTACTCTCTACTAATAACGAATAACTGAGATGAAGTTGGTTTTTTTCGGAAAAGTCAACAAAATACAAATTTTCCGTCGGTGTACATCATTTCTATAATTATTGATTTTCCATGTATTTCGAGAAGAATGATGTTGCAACCTTACTGTCAATTTTACAACAATCCATTTTAAAAATTCTATGTACAAAGTGAATGAGGGGTTGTCCAACATAACGCCACAGGTTCCGTCGGTGTTGCCCATTGCACGGATCCCCATGAGCGGCACTGATCGTAAAATCTATTGAACGGGTTATTTCATTTTGCTCAAATTTTCACAGGTTGTTCATCTGATTTTTCTCTATTCATGGAGAGCACGATACTTCAAGGGGTTGGTGCCCCTTTAAGGATATCGCGTTTTCTTCCACTGTGGGAGACCCATGTGATAAGCAACTCCGACGAAATCTGTTACGTCGTATTAGACAACTCCTACAATTTTACGTGTGTTTGCTTGTTTGTTTGTTTGCCTGAGTATAGCACGCCTTAATCTGTTCTGCATAAAGTAAATAATCATATTAGACCATAATGTATGTTTCACTTAAATTCATTGAAAACAAATTCTATGCCAAGTGAATGGAAAGTTGCCGACCACAATGTTCCCTATAAGCGGCAAGGATTGTGATAGCAGTATAAAAATGCGAAAATTCACATTTTTTTTTACTTTGCTCAAATCGACACAGTTTGTAAATGTGATTTTTCTTAATTTACTGAGAGCGCAAAGAATCAGGGATTGGGTCCCCTTAAGTTAATGAATAGAGGGATAGTGCTTCTTATGATACTCTTTTAACACGAAAAGTAGAGTAGAGAAGTATTTGGAGCAACCACCCCCTTAGTGCTTCCCTAAAACAAAGGAAGCTATCCATCCACACGCTTGAGTCGTTGACAGGCAAGGTTTTTTCACAAATAAAATGCGCTTGTGCTCAAATAAGTGAAAACATGTTTGCGCAGAAGTTGCTATGGTAACCTCGAATCCATTCTACTCGAACATGATTATACGTAGGACAAGACAATGATGTGAAGGAGGAGGAATCGTGAAAGTGTGGAACATTGGCAATGCGAATTAATTAAGGTTGGGGTAGAATGGAATACTAAAAAATTAATAAATGGTGCTAAAATTAGGACGATTGGGAAGTTTATTAAATCGAGTCCGAATTAAATATTCAGGGGAATCTGCTCCAGATGTTTTATTATTTCATTGATAATAGAATCATCTGAAATGAATAATGGATATTATCAAAATCAGATAGGGAATAGGGAAAATACAATAATTTCCATTTTCTTGTTAATAATTCTTTGCACTGCAAATCGGCACCACATACATGTACGTGATGACATCATGATTATATTTGTATGTGTTTTCACGGAGAGACGGTAATATGACGAGAGTCAAAAGGTAATCCTTCACTATACTTACAATTTCATTGAAAAGATCTTTTTATAGAACTGATTGAATACACTTCGATATAAGTGCAGTGTGAACTGTTGCAATGGTAGAATATTTTGTTTTCATGCGACAACATTCTTTAGCTATGCAAAAATGCTGGTGTTGAATTTAACACCAAGCGGGATCTATATATGACAACACAAGAAAAGTGTTAAAATAACACCAGTTTGTAATATATTTGATATATTTCAATACCAACTAGTGTTGTATAAGGCCTTGAACAACACCAGACGGTGTTTAAATACAATCGTGTTCACACTCTGAACCGAAACCTTGAGAAACTACGCCAGATATACCAGTATACGGAAGCTTATACTCTGCAAAAACACTGGTTGGTGTTAACACCAACCGGAATCTATATAGGACCACACCAGAAAAGTGTTAACATAACACCAGTTTAGAATGAAATCAATATATGGTGTTGTTCGGAAAATTTAACAACACCAGTTGGTTTTAAAATTTATCAAATTGATTCTAAACTGGAGTAATTTTAACACTTTTCTGGTGTGGTCCTATATACATTCCGGCTGGTGTTAAATTTGACACTAGCGTTTTTGCAGAGTACTGCCACTTCATGTTCACACTCAGAGCCAAAACCTTCTGAAACTACTCCATACCCGTATACGGAAGCCTATACATAAAACAAAAAATCATCATGATTTGTCACCTTCGTTATCACACTGAAAACGATGAAAAACATTGAAGAATGTAAACAGGAACACTGCAAAAACACCGGTGTTAAATTTAACACCAAGTGTAATCTATATAAGACCACACCAGGAAAGCGTTAAGATAACGCCAGTTTGGAATCCATATAATGCATTTCAACACCAACATGTGTTGTATAAGGCCCTGAACAACACCAGTCGGTGTTAGAATATATTGATTTGATTCCAGATTGGTGTTATTTCTACACCTTTCTAGTGTTGTCCTATGTAGATTCTAATTGGTGCTAAATCTGACACCAACGTTTTCACAGTGTCCGTGCAGCTCGAAGGCGCGTTAAATAGGGTTCATATTTCAATTCAAAACCTTAAAGACATCATAGGCCTACATTCAGATTTTGTTACATAAAAATCATCAAATCATATGACTTGTCACCTATATATGTTATCACATTGAAAACGATGAAAAGACAATTATAGAGAATGTAAAAAGATAGGTAGATGTTTTAAAGGCACGATCAAGATTTTTTTTCTTCTACACTGAGCGGCGGGGACTGCAAGGTATTTATTAATGCATTTATTCATTTATACGTTTTTTTTTCCTAGTAACTTGACTCAATCCTTATTATTATATTCCTCCACTCCGCATCCCACGCCTGGATTACTTTCCATTAACTTAATTACAAAAAAGCAAATGAATGAGTAAATATTGATTAAAAATACCCTATTTAAAATTTCTGAACGTATAAAACGGGACAGGTTGAGATCATCTGGCGATGTATCGCATGGTTCAATTATGATTTAGGGTACAATTTAGAACCATTAGGGGTGCCCCCGGTGGTAAGATTGTAGCATCCTAACCTTTATGATAGAGATACCCCTATGGTGGAGATTTCCAGTGTAAGTTTGAAGGAGAACTTTACCCAGACATTGACGATTGTGCTCTCAGTGGATGAAAAGAAAATATAATGATTAAACTGAAAAGTTGAGCAAAATTCGACAATCCATTCACAAGTGACAAATCTTCAAAGTTTTGATTCCCTACATTCACAAAATGGCTGCCAACATTGAGAACTCTCCATTCACTTTGTACATAATTTTTCCTTTTAAAGAAAGGTAGAAAAAGAAGGGTGAAAAAGATTTATCCCAAGATGCATGCATAATCAATATGTTCGTAAATATACTTGAAGAGCAAAATAAAATCTTGTCTACTTTTTTAGAAAAAGAGGAAAATTTGAAATTCAGAATCAAATCCAATTCAATCAAATCATTTTATTTTTCAGATCTTTTGAAAATTCAAATAATATGCAGTCATAAATAATAGTGGTAATGTGACAAAAGAAATGTAAAACTAGAGGCCAGCAAGCGAGGCTTGTGGTATACATGATAAAGGCATATACACATAAACATATACATATTATCATACTATAATTGCATATATTACACAAATAAACAACAGGAGAAAAACAGTAGAGAACAAAGAAACAAAAAATACAAAGTGAATAGAGAGTTCTTTATGTTGCGATAACCATTTTGTGCTTGTAGGTTGCCATTTTTTTTCACTTCGACTCAAAGTGACCAGCATTTGAATTGACACCGAAAGTAGTCAAAGAAACCAAAATGGAATAAGCATTATAAACGTTACTACTTTTCTGGTGATGTCCAGATTCAACAATCACTCCAACGTGAACCAATGTTTCAATATTTTATTTATCATGTTTACCAGAAATATTCTGTCAATCTGTCTGCGTTAATGTGGAAATATAACACGATATAATCTATTTCCGTAAAATTAAGTCGAACGCCAATTCAATGCTCCTTTGTAATGCTATTTAAATTGGAACCGGATTGTGATTGTTGTGTCCACGCAGCGCAATACACGTAGTACGGATCTATTGTCCCGTGACCCAGTTTATTCGATGGAAATAGATTATATCGTGTTAAATATGTAAACGAACTTTTCATGTGCGAATCTTTAAAGAATACCATGGTCCTCTTTTTTTCTTAAGTTTTTTATTCCACAAATTTGACTCGAGCGGAAATATTGCTGAATTTTATAGTCCTTGAAATGAAAGGCAATGGAAGGAGTGTAAAATTCAGATAACCTGTGGGGTGCCAATTTTGTGTCAGGGGTGAGGGCGCTATTCTCTGTTGCTTTGAGTTTATGGAGAGGCCAATCATCTCTGCTCCGAGAGAGCCACACATTTTTTTTTTAACTGGGGGAGGGACATATTAACGGACGTATGTGTAGCTCAGTGGTAGAGCATCTGCTCTGTGAACGGGAGATTGTGTGTTTTATCCTGGCCGAGTCATAAGCCCTGGTCACATAGGACCCCGGAGGCAACACGACATTTTTTTTTTGTTCTGAGGCTGTTAACTGTGAATTAACAAAGAGTCGTGTTGAATCGTGTTGCTGCCGGGCCTCTATGACCGGGGCCATACCTAAGACTTTTGAAATGGGATGAACTGCCTGCTTGCAAGCCGTTCGGCATTTCGGAATAAAGAAGGGTAATAATTACTGCACGATATGCAGCCTCCGCTTGCATAACAGCTGACAGCTGAAAGTGGTTAACCTGGGTAAACAAGAAATATTATTATTATTATATTATTATTATCATTATTATTATTTATTATTATTATTATGATCATTATTTTGTTATTATCATAAGAGTGGAGAAGGGTAATGATAATCTAATCTTATGCAGGGCCCGCTTGGCGAGTAGATATTAGATAAACGTGGCTACCCTGGGTAAATAAGAGATATAATTATAATCGAAAGTTAGAATTAATTTAGTTAAGGTGTATATATATTATGTACCCTAATTAAGCTGTGTATAATTTCACGCGATATGATAACCCATTTCTGGGTCTGACGTGAGACTTTCACCCTTTATGAACTATTCATTTCGTCCAACCGGTTCATTAATAAGTGACTCAGTTAACGATGGCCTGTTATCCGATGGTTTATTGAGAGGGTAATTTGCTCGTCACGCTATGGGTAGGAGAGACAAATGATTTGGACAAAGTACACAACTCCCGTTCAAATACTGATAGCTAGTAATAATAATAATAGTTATACGTGCTTATATAGTGCCTAACACTAACTTTACCAGTCATCCCTAAGCGCTCTACAATGGAGCATAATTACATTGGCTTTAGCCAGTGCAGCTGTAAGAAGCGCTCGATGCATTTCAAGGAAGAAATTCCCGCCAGGTACCCATTCACCTCACCTTGGTTGAGTGCAGCACAATATGGATGAATTTCTTGCTGAAGGAAATAACGCCATGCGATGGAATTCGAACCTACGACCCTCTGGTTGAAAGGCGAGAGTCAGGTCGAACAGGTCTCGCATGTGTTCATTCATAGACCAGTATGTCTATGGTTCATTCAATGAATAAGGAAGCTGAATGAAGCTATTGTGAATGTTTGGATGAGGTCAATTAATTTGTCAGATTCCGTGGTCACTTCTGCTCTTAATGTCAATATCATATGGAGTGGTGGTGATTGCAGTTAAGATGTTTGGTAATCAGGTAAGTGACATATATAGATGGATTGAGTGAAGAGGTGTATGTGACTGTGTAGGGGGTGACGGGCGAGTGCTCCCCCCCCCCCCGAAAAAAAACTGTCAAAATAGGGAGAGGAGAATGTAATGTGCTTTGATAACAATTCTGGCGCTGTTAATGTTACTTTATT
>BQKZ01008980.1:4785-27323 GCA_036244855.1 Temnopleurus reevesii
CATACACACATAGGAAATGATGTTATTTAGATTGTCATAGTGATTTGTCCCTGCTGCTAACAGTGCATAGTTGCACCCAAGACTTGTGGGCTTTGGAAATAGGTGGACGTAAGCTTGTGTACGATAGAAAACGAGGGCGCATCTGATGTGCGCAACAATTGATGCGCTCATCAGATGCGTATTCGTTTTCTCCCGTCACGTCGCGTGCGTAAGCTTTCATCCATCAATTTATAATCACCCGCTCAGTACGCTAAGAATGAATAAATAGATGACTGTACAATACATGAAAACAAGAAGATGGGTTACTCACAAGTTAACCCCCAAAACAATTGAAAAAACACCCATGAACCAAACGATCAACGCATTAAAAAAGAAATTTTACATGTTTTACAAAACATGAAATAAAAAACACTAAGACTTACGATTGGTCCATTAGGTCCTGCAGGTCCAGATGGGCCGCGCATACCAGCAGGTCCCTGTAAAACAACAACAAATCAACAATATTTGCTCAATATACGATGTCTACATATAGGT
This sequence comes from Temnopleurus reevesii, assembly GCA_036244855.1. Classification (NCBI taxonomy): domain Eukaryota; kingdom Metazoa; phylum Echinodermata; class Echinoidea; order Temnopleuroida; family Temnopleuridae; genus Temnopleurus; species Temnopleurus reevesii. The sequence continues at coordinate 5,320 of BQKZ01008980.1, forward strand.
TTGTGCTGTGTACACTGTCCCTTTTCGTTTTATCACCCTAAGTAAACAGAGTTCGTTCCTTCCTTGTCTTCTTCCTGGTCTTCGTTTTATTCGTATTCTTTGTTTCTCCCCTCCTTCTTTTACAACCCCTGAGAGTATACTCCTTAAATATACACGTTTACTATCTTCATAAGATGTTAATTTGTTATAACATTTGCATCGCAAATCATCTTCAGAATGTTTGTCAAAAAATATAAACAAATCGGCAAGTAAAACAGATAGGTCTCAAGATCTTATTTCTTCAGATATATATGTTTTACACTATGTTATCAGACTGCCCCTTAAATATACACACATTTGTTATCTTCATAAGATATTAAACTATTATGACATCCAACGGGGGTCATCCCAAAAAAAATATTTGTACAAAGAACATGGTCAAGGAGATAAAATACGTTTTTCATTTCTTCAGAAAAATCCCCAAATGTGTTTGATATGATGCTACTTGACTGCCAAGTCAATTGACACGTGTTTGCTATCTTCATAAGATGTTGAACCCGAGTACATAATTCTAAGTGTCAATACAGATTGATTTCATCGATGAAGCATTTCCTAAGTATTGATATTCATCCCTTAAATCAAAACGACATGTTTTCAATGTAATAACAGGGGTTTGTTTCATCAAACTGCCGGAGACCAGAAGCAAAGGAATTTTCTTCGACAGTAACAAACGTTTAAATGAGATGTCAACTATAGCTTTTATCTCTTTCATGAAAAGTGCCTCCATATTTAATGACCATTCTCAACCCCGTAACAGCCCCATTAGCAGCTTATATGGGTTTTGTCATATTCCCATATCTGCCCTGGTAATGGCCGTAGATTTGTTCTCATTTTTTGTTTTATCAAATAATGTGTTCATTTGTTTAATTTATGATAACTTACACGTGCTCCACGGGTTCCAGAGTATCCAGGAAGTCCAGGTGGTCCTTGCTGTAATAGAAAAGAAAATAATTATAAACTTATGTTATAGGAATACGATGAGTTTATATAACTTAATGTACTTGTTCAAAACTGTGTTACTATTTTAAATAAAGTCACCGTATACACGAATTTTCCCTTCGTGTTATAAGATAATTGGACTTTTTTTTAGATATATATAAGATAAAAACACAAAAACAATAAAAACACGAAATGTACGTTCTCGTCTGAGAGTTGTGTATTCCAATCCCCGTCCGTTAAATTAGCGAAACTGAAGCTTGAAAAATGTGAAACTTTATCCGAGTACGAATGAAACTTATACGCGTTATATGGATACACATTCACGCACACCCATACACACCTATGCACACACACGCATTGCGTCACGCCATAATCAGTATGTCCATATATTGAATAAAAGAAGTCACTCGGACAATGATGTTAGTAAATGTAGGTCTTAATAATGATGACATAGTATTTCAGCACACACATATACACAGACCCAAACACACGGACACATACACACACATACGCGCGTTGTCTACTAAACAAAGTTGATATAACTTACCGCCATGGTGTTGCGCATGTAGGGGAAGGCGGCAGCGTTCCAGCTAGGTCCCTTGGCGGTTTGNAAATATACACACATTTGTTATCTTCATAATATGTTAAACTATTATGACATCCAACGGGGGTCATCCCAAAAAATATTTGTACAAAGTACATGGTCAAGCAGATAAAATACGTTTTTCATTTCTTCAGAAAAATCCCTAAATGTGTTTGATATGATGCTACTTGACTACCCTTCAATTGAAAAGTGTTTGCTATCTTCATAATATATTGAATTTTTACGGCAGTTGAAAGGAAATCATCCTTAAGAGGGTGTTGCTAAAATCAACTGCAAATCAATTGCAAATCAACTGCAAATCAACTGCAACTTTGCAAATTGTATCGCGCATTGTCATTCGCGCGTGGTGTGCGCATTTAACAAGACGCGCATGAAACAATGATTTTGATTGGCGCGTACCAATCAACTTCAACATAGGATCAATTGCAACCTTTGAGCAACACCCCCTAGCAGGCCAATTAAATCAGATTGATCTCATGGATGAATCTTTTCCGAAGTATCAAAATTCTTCCCTGATTTTAATATGACAAATTTTGATGTAAAAAGGGGGCTGCATTCAAGTCATCAAACTTTATACATGTGAGTGAAGCTGCTCGGATATCTGATGGAAACGAGTGCTGTCTTACAGTACCAAACGTGTCAATGAGACATCAAATGCATAACTTATGCCATTTTTTTATGAAAAGCGAATCCAAAATTTACATTATGCCCCATTAGTAGAGTATAGTTAACTGTGTCCTAAGACCATATCGGACCAGGTAATGCAGTATTCCATAGATTTACTCTCGTTTTGTGTTTTATTTAATAACGCATTTAATTATATAATTTATGATAACTTACACGTGCTCCACGAGTTCCAGAGTATCCAGGAAGTCCAGGTGGTCCTTGCTGTAATAGAAAAGAAAATGATCATTATATTATTCTTATCTTATAGAAATACGATGAGTTTATAGTTGACGTACTTGTTTAAAATTGTGGAGTTTTTTTAGTATATATAAGATTTACACATACATAGTAAACATGGTGTTTATTCAATTGAATGCTGAAATACACAGTGATATAGACTTTAATTATAAATGCAAGCCTCTGTATAAAAAAAACTCAATAAAAACACGAAATGTACGTTCTCGTTGGAGAGTTGTGTATTCCAATCCCCATCCGTTAAATTAGCGAAACTGAAGCTGGAAAAATTCGCAACTTTTTCCGAGTACGAATGAAACTTCTACGCGTTTCCCCGCAAATAGCATATACACACATACACATGCACACACACATTGCCTCACGCCATAATCAGTATATCCATATATTGATTAAAGAAGTCACTCGGACATTGATGTTAGTAATGTAGGTAATGTCTTAATAATGATGACATAGTATTTCAGCACACACATATACACAGACCCACACACACGGACGCACAAACACACACACACACACACACACGCACGTTGTCTACTAAACAAAGTTGATATAACTTACCGCCATGGTGTTGCGCATGTAGGGGAAGGCGGCAGCGTTCCAGCTAGGTCCCTTGGCGGTTTGGGCGGGGGCGGTGGCTTCGCCAGGTGGTCCAGGGGGTCCAGGGGGTCCGGGGCGTCCTCTTCCTCCAGAGTGTCCATCGCGACCGTCTTCTCCCTATTGCAGGGGAAAGAAGTGTGAAAAGATGGAAGGGATGGAAAGATGAAATGATGGAGGTGTGTGGCAAATTGCGTGTGATATATTCATATGTAAAGGGTATCCATATGACGATTGAAACATTTAGAGCACAGAGAAAATATATTTAGAAATAAGAAAAAGTAGGAAGGAAAAGATAAATGAAAAATGAAGGAGCAGCATATCGAATTGAATTGAATTAAATTGAATATTGCAGGGAAAGTCCGAAATTACATTGCAGATAGAGCCAATTGAAATGAAATCTGTTATACGCAGATGGAATCCCATGGCATTATGTTTGTCAGTATTAGTTATCACGTTTAGGTATCACATATTGGATATGATTATAACTTACAAATGGAAATAATTGTATCGATTTATGTTTATGTCCATTTATTTATATATGATTAATTATCACTGATGATGATAATAATAATAATAATAATAATAATAGATGCAATTTATAGAGCGCACGTATTCACTGTGCTGAGTGCTCAAGGTGTTTTGCATTATTATTACCATGGCTTTATCCCTGGCGTACACCAGCGCAGGTGGCATTTCAAGGAATAAGTAAGCCTGTCAGGTACCCAACTATCATATTTTGTTTTATTGATTCTGGGCAAAAATTGAATGCCAATTTCTTTTTTTTTTTCATTTAACTTACTCGGCCTCCGGGTGGTCCAGCGAGTCCAGTGGGTCCACGGCGTCCACGGTATCCCTAAAGAATGAATGGGAATGAATGTAATACAGTAAACAAAATGTACCGATGTATTTTCTTCATTTCAAATAGTATAATTTGCGGTTTCTAAGACATTGAAAATCCTTGATGCTTTCCAAAAGTTTATGATTCTCTTTTCTGTTGATTTATTTTTCATCATTGTTAATCATGCACATAATGTGATTGCGTGTGAGTTTGAAATCAATGGCAATATGAATATAACAAGAACAAATAAAAATGCAAATGAACCATCAGGATTTTTATGAAAATTATGAAACGGAAATTTGAAAAACATTATTGTAGAAGATAAAGTAGTCCTATTTGGAATATTATATTGACTCCAGCAACCTACGCCTCCTCAATAAATCTCTTTCAATTAAATGACCCATCACTCGAACCCAATGGTTAGCAACTATATGGGGAAGATTGAAATATAAGGCGTTTTTTATTATTTTATTTCATTTGTTTTGTTTAGGATGTATACTTACGGTTGATCCAGGCAATCCAGGACGTCCAGGTGGGCCTACCATGCCAGGCTGGTTTGGAACAAAGAAACGAAACGAATTTTAGCTTTTAGATTGTTTGTAAAGGAAATATCTCTTCAAAACATAATTTAAAGCAATTGAGTCCCAGTTTGATCACAGAACATTTAGGATAAAATTATCTCTTTGTTGTTTAAAATCTATGCATCTATTTAAACCATTTCGAAAATATCAAATTATTTAGCGGGCATTTCTTTTTTTTAAGTTCTCCATTCCGATTTAACAGCAGATTATACATGCCAATAAGAATATGCCTCTGCACATACAAAAATTTCAATGGACATCTTATTTTATTTTGGGCGTATGTTACTGGCATATTGGCATAAATTCTGTGTAATGTTTTATTTCTATAAAAAAAATGTTTATAGCCATAACAAACGAATAAACAATAACAACAAACAAAGAAAACGCATGACACGTCACATGACACGTCACATTACAAATGCCATTGCCAATAAGGAACTTTTAATTGGTATTTTTGTGACCTCAGCAAAGCATTTGATACGCTCAACTATGACATTTTATTTTCTAAGCTGAATCATTATGGGATTCGAGGTGTTTCACTTTTGTGGTTCAAAAATTATTTGAAAGATCGCAAACAATACGTAACTTTCAATGGTTGTACCTCTGATACTCTCCCTATCCAATGCGGTGTGCCCCAGGGGTCAATATTAGGCCCGCTATTATTTCTTCTCTATGTCAATGATATTAATAATTCCTCTCCTATCCTATCTTTTGTATTATTTGCTGACGACACAAATATTTTCTTTTCCCATAAAAATCTCAAATCACTGATTACTATTTTGAATCAAGAAATGAACAATGTAGCGAATTGGTTCAAAGCCAACAAACTCTCTCTAAACACCAAAAAGACACATTTTATGTATTTCAAACAGCATCAACAAAACCTAGACACGCCAATTCGTATACATATTGATAATACACAATTAGAACAGAAAGGCCAATCCAAATTTTTAGGAGTTATTATTGATGAATGTTTAAGCTGGAATGATCATCTTCATCATGTTACAATGTGTGTTTCTAGAAGTATAGGCATAATTTCCAAATTGAAATTTTCTCTACCTCATAAAACTTTATTTTTATTATATAATACTTTAACTCTTCCGTATATAACATATTGTAACTCTGTTTGGGCCAATTGTGGTTCTACAAAAATAGCTTCCATTTTCAAATTACAGAAGAGGGCAATTCGTATATGTACTGGATCCCATTATTTAGCTAACACTGATCCCCTATTTTACAAACTGAAAACACTAAAAATTTTAGATTTGAATACAATCCAAGTAGCCATAGTTATGTTTAAATTCATACATAGGCAACTTCCACCATCTTTCGATAACATGTTCACATTCAATAGCTTTGTCCATTCTTATCCGACTCGTATATCTGGGAACTTTCACCTCACAAATCCTAAATTGCTAATAAATCATAAATCTATTCGACACCATGGTCCAGATACCTGGAATGATTTGTCAGACAATATAAAATCCTGCTCAGCTATTCACTCCTTAAAAGCGACACTGAAGAGAAGCATCATAGAGTCTTATTCAAACAATACCCAAAAGTAACATACATATACTCACTCATTTTATATGTGTGTGTGTATATATGTATATATAATATATACATGTATACATGTATAATTTACTGTTGTCTACTGCATTTGCACTCGCACTTGCACTGCACCCATTGAATTATTATTACGAGCCCACGGAATTTCCCCTACGAGGCCGCCATCCATCTCAAGCCTTACCGCTCATGATGTCGGTCTCCTGCGTTCCATTATTCCACTCGATATAATGTTAATCATTATGTTTTGTTCTTTTTTTCTACATTTATTACGATTTACAATGTTTATGATCTATGTACTGACGTTTATATATGTTTGTTTATATTGTATTATTTGAACGCAGAAATAAAACCCAATCAATCAATGTTCTAGATATTTAGGCAGCCTTGACCGTGTTACCGTAAACATAAAAAGTAACTTTCGTGCATGCACTAATGAAAGGTGCGAATGTGATGTGTTTGTTATGTCAGTTGACATCGTTTTCCTTAATCTAGTTATCAAAATATGGATACATGAACCATTTACGATTTCAACTTACTGGAATTTCAAAGGGATCTCCTGGTGCACCCTTTGGTCCTGGTCGTCCCTTTGCCTGTTCAAAGACAATTTTCAAAGTAAATGTCAATGTTATGAATCTATTTAATCATATTGCTTTCGAGTAATTGAAATTTTAAAGTTACTAAAGTTCCTAGCTATCATCGTATGTGACTTAATCTTGCAACGACATTAAAATGTAAAATTCGATAGATTTAATAAGCTCATGATATAAAGACATATATCAACATGATCAATCGCAAGATGCCCACACGTGAGTTACTCCCTTTGCGTTTGAAAAGTCAATATGAAATGAAATGTAAAGTAGAAAGATATAATATGATATCACATGCTATACCCTTGAATGATCTGATCATTTTAGGATCTAATTACAAAATACTACCGCTAGGGACTTCACTATAGATTGGATTTGTATCGTAGTTGTGAACATGGGTAAGAAAATAATTCCCGTCAATTTAGGAGGGTTAATTCTACTCGAGGGGTGAATATATCTCATACTTTTCAGTTTAATATATGTTAAAGGAAGAAAACATTTCGAATGAATATTTATTCAATAGGAGCAGGAAAATCAGATTAACCGAACAAAAAGGAATTGAGAAAAATCTGACAACCAGTAAAGAAAGTTATGAATGTTGACATATTTTTTACAAATTGGCAAATCATGACGTCATAGTTGCATAACTGACCATTTATTATATTCATGTCAATGTTTCAAAATGTTAATTTTCCCCAACAAATATGATTTCTTCAAAACTACTACAGCCGGATATCTTCATAATGGATTTAGATCCCCTACTAGTATCACATTTTTGTATTCATAACAAATGTGTGTGTTTCTGTAGAAATTATTAATTTTGCACTATACTATGAGTGTAAACAAAATGATGGGCACTAGTGCACTTCCAAAACATCTGAAAATGTTCAATGATTTGCCCATTTTTTCTATTATATATTCTTCATATTTTATTACTGGTTAATTTTTTGTCAAACTTTTTTTGGTGTTTTCTGCTCACAATAATTTCCTGCTCATCTTTAAAACGAAATACTACTTTGGGGTAGACCATTTTTAAAGGTTTATGAGACATTTTAGTAAATAATACGACATAATAAACTTACTGGTGGGGCCTCTGGAGATGATCAATCGAACAGAAAGAAGAAGGAATCCAGCACAGATTTGAAAAGAGTAATAAAAAGCATGGATTATGAATAATTGCACTGTAATGTTTTGTTTAAGATTCAATTCAGGCTTCATTAAATGATAAGCATAGACGATAACTTACCCACTACGCTGAATCTTGAGATTTGTCTCTATGATTTAATACAAATAACATTTTGTGCCATAACATGTACATTTACTGCAACAAATCATGACGATTTTAATTGGAGACTTGCCACGTGAAATAGAAATAGAAAAGAAAAGAAAGAACGTGAAAGCAAAGACATTCATTTAATTAATCAATGAAGTATGCATGCTTTTTTATGGATTACTTATTTTAGATGAATGGATTTTCTTCTCTAAAATGTATTGTGGAATGAAGTAATATTAGTAGTGATGTGGTTAAGTACGTTTTTCGATGACATCGTGGAAATGGATTCGAAAGGTAGAAGGACAAATGAACGTGGATGGGGTGCATGCATGAAAGTAATCTAAATGTATCTGAAACTAGAAAAGGTGATTTCAACACATGCAAATGAACATTCAGTAATCTAAAGGTTCTACTTTTGCATGCAGGAGGCAAACCCATCATCAAGACGGTTCTATATAGCTACCACACGGGAGGTTCGACCTGTTTGTAAATAAAAAGGAAAACAATATTGACAGTGTTATGGCATTGAATAATTACACAATATTACAAGCAAAAAAAAAACTAAATCAAAATTTCAAACTACTACACTAACGTTATGTTTTCAACTAGAGGATATTACAAAGGCTATATATAAAGAGCACTACGTATACTTCAAGCATATACATAAAGCAGTGATATAAAATCTAGTCTACTACTAGAGGAAAATCATACAACTGTATATGGTACCGTTGGAGGACACACAATATCCTTTCAAATCTTCTCACAAAGGTCATGAGGCGTATATTTAAAAAATAATTTTATGGCTTAGGGGTGTGTTCAAATGATGGCAAGTTGCAGTTGATCAGAACGTACCAAGCGAAATCATTGTTTCATGGCGTCTTGTTAAATGCGCAGAAAATGCGCGTTAGAATTTGCAAAGTTTAAGTTGATTTGCAGTTGATTTTAAACAACAGCCCCTTAGTGTCAACCAAAGGTCCAAATACGAGATTCAGGGTTTACTATATAAAAACGAACAGTTGAATACCTACACCAGCACCTCCCCATACTTACCGGCTTTCTTGCACCTAATTTTCTTACAACTCCGCAAGGAATCATCCCTGGTTCCTTTCATGGTGAAGTCTGGCCGAGAGCTCTCGTGCCTCGTGAGTTCGGCGCAGACCCAGTAGTCTTCCTCACAGTTGATGTCGGCTCCATTCACCACGGCGTTGAGGTTGCGGAACACCATGCTTCCACCGGCATTCACGTCTGTGCTCGCGTCCATGGGGCCCAGGGTCTGTTGCTTGAGGATATCGCGGCGTCCTGAGCCGTCTGGAGAGTTGGTGGTGAACGTCTCTAAACGCCAGAGGTTGTCTCCTTCGGCATCGCCTCCGTTCGGGTTGGAGTCGACACGGAAATCGAAGTTGAGTTCGTTAGGTCCATCTTCAAGCTCGTCATCGGAGTTCAGCATCAACCGTGTGTTGTCAATCAATACACCTGCACAATTTGAAAGGTTTGTTTAATTCAATTGCTGCCCTCATGTTGAAGAAGGTGTGCACGTGGTAATGACAAATGATTTGATAAAGTAAACTCCAGATTTCATTACACCATAGCTGAACTTATTTTACCTATTTAGATCGACTCGGATCTATCCCTTTCTTGTTGAACGTCAAACAGGGCAGCAGCAATCCCCGTCTTTTACTGATTGAGGCAACACAAATTATAAAACGTCTATGTTTTACGCTAACGTGCGTCACATACAATTCCTTTATTAAAATAAAGAATAAATTTTGAATACTAACCTTCACAGTTGAGTTCGAAGCAGTCTACAAGAACCTCCTCGTCTGGCTTGGCAAGGAATTCATAGTCCGGCGAGGCATATTCGCCCTTTCGGAGCTCGGAACAGAAGTAGCGGATCTGATTGCAAGTCAGTCCAGTCATGTCGAAGTTGGTGTCCACAGCTCCATAGCGGATGTTCTCGCCCGGGAAGGCGGGTCTGTCTTTCTGGTACTGCGTGAATGTGTACGCAGTCTGAGGCTTGAACCTCTGGCCTCGTCCATCGGGGAACGTGCTGCCGAAAGTGGTCATCTCCCAGAGGTCGCGTCCACGGGCCTGTCCGCTGGAAGGATCAGCGAGTGCGGTCATGTCGTATAGGATGCGATTGTTCCGGGTACCCTCATTGACGATACCGTTTCCAAGAAGGTTGGTTTCTACGTCCGTGACGATAACAGCTGGGATGGGGAAGACAATATGTATATGAATATGAATTGGCATGAATAGGTTTGAATAGCTGTTATAAACATGAATGGTTAATATTTTGTTTGAAAAAAAGCGGATTAGCTGATATTTTGTGCCTGTTTAGATAATGGAATAAATAGAACAAAATAATGAATAAGATATAACAAAATCATGGACCCTCCTGATCTATTCAGACATCTCAATCAGTAGATAGATCCAATATATTTATAAATTGCTTTTATCACAATCCTTACCTATCTTTCCTCGCCAAATAGACACATGAACTACTAAATATATAGAGAAAATTGGGTACTCCATTTTGGACCGAACCCGGGCACAAATCAATAATATTAAGTGGATCAAATTAAAACGTTGAATAGATGTGGAAATGTCGTAAAAATATTTGATAATTAAAAAAACACTTACGTCTACGGCAAGGTTGTTCTTTGCATTTGATGATCGTATCCCCGCCTCCGGCTACCTCGAATTTGAAGTCGGGGTTGGCTCGGAGACCCTTGGAGAACTCCAAACAAAAGAATCGGTAGTCTGAGTCACATCCAATCTGAGAAAGGTCGAACTCGGTGGCAAGGTTGCGCAGTTGCAGTGGTTCCCCACTACCTTCGGCAGGTGTCGAAGATTCGGTGCGGTCAAGAACCTGTCGCATGTAACCAAGGCGGGGTCCAGCTCCATCAAGGTTCTGTGATCCGAAGACACCGATTCGCCAGAGTCCATCACCATCGGCTGAGCCGCTGTCTGGCAAGCTGCTTAAATCAACATTCAAGACGATGTCATCCGGTTCATCCGCTCTGACAGGACCAGCAGGGAACATATCGAAGTCCAGATCGTCGAAAATAACTCCTGAAAATGGAGATAGGATAAACAATAGAGAACCGTTGTTATATCTAGTCGCAAAATAACCTAAATACTCTTTATCACATAGAGATTGTTTAAAAAAAATGATAATCATTCGAATATTGGGTTCTGTCCACAGAGGAAAGATGCGAAAAGTGTAGTCTCGTGTGTGCCACACGAGCTCAATTCTAGGATATTTGCAAACAGAAAAATAACTCTAGCTCTCTTCCAAATGTCCATACAATAGGATAGATGAAATAGTGTACAAACATCAGACTATTAGGAGTATAAAACGTTGATACGTGGAAATTTCTCTTTATTGTTCTTACCTTTACAAGCGTCATCTGGAACCTCAAAGCAGCTCCTTAGTACGGACTCGTCGGGCACTCCGGCAAACTGGAACTCTGGCTGTGACGTAGGATCTCGGTTGACCTCATTACAAATGTACTTGACCTGAGGACACTTGAGTCCAGTCATGTCGAAGTTGGTTACCAGTGGGGTGAAATCGAGCGTATCTCCGGAGTTCATGACGGGAAGGGCGGAGAAATAATCAGACAGGACCTGTTCCTGGAAGTTGTTCTGTGGTCCATCACCGTTGGCATTCTCGCTACCCCACTGGCTGAGCGTCCACAGCTGGACACCCCTCACTGTTCCCGATTCCTCTGTGGTAGTGGCGACGGAGTTGTAGGTCAAGGGGTTCTCTGATCTACCTTCGCGGAGCATCAGGTCCGTGAGTACATCGGTTGGAGAGGACGTGAGGCTATTGATTTCAACACCTGCAGATGGAAGACAAGTATTTTGAAAACTATTTATAACCTAGGCTGTATCTAACAACTGAACAGTAGCTAGACGCATACTAGAAAGCTTTGAATACACAAGAACAAGATAAATCCGCTTGAGATTGTTCTTTAGTAAAATACTTTTGCCGATCTAGCATCTATTATTAAAAGCTTTATGTGTATAGGTTTTGTCTATTTCACAATTATGAATTATTCATGACGCTTAACAAATTGCAATCTAACGCACTGAATAATAGCCTGCATGACTTCCATTATATTACCATTGAATTCGAAAATTCTAATATTATAGCTCATTAAATTGGAAAATATGTGTGGGGATATCAAGCAGCTATATTGCGGTATTGTGTAATTCAAAACTATCTAGGAAGCCGTCTATTTAAGCTGATATAGAACATACTTTGGTTTGAGACCAGATAGAAAGAGGGAAAGAGAAGTCATCGTAAGCAGGTCACCCAAATTCGGTGAGAAATAACAGATTTGGAAGACAGAGGGTGAATAGGAGAATAGTAAAAATCTAGGAAAGATAGAAAAGGAACAGTTTATGCATGATACATCATAATGAACGTTTGCTCCCCTTACGATTGCCTTGAACGAAACTCCGTTGTCCTTGTCCGACCTACAGATCATGACAGTGTGTCATCCAGTCCCCGGTGAATAGAATGTCCGCTGCACCGATATCTAAAGCTGTAACAAATCTTGTTATTTGGGAAGAACACATTCAAAATTAAACAACCTATCACAATAGAAAAAAAAAGATATACATCCCTTTGGGTATTTGCTGGTGGCCAAGTTTCGTTTTTAAAATTCACTCAAGTGAAAAGTAGAAATGAGTGAATGAAAAACATTTCATGTAATCCTTTGAATATCGTTACCTCTACACTTCTGCTCCTTGCATGATATGATGGAGTCCTCGCCGCTCTCAGTCGTGAATCCGAAATCGGGGTTTGGTTGTTCTCCCCTCTTGAACTCGATACAGAGCCACCTGTAGTCATCGCATCCGAGCTCGTCAATGGGGAAAGGTACATCGATCTTGCCAAACTCGAGTGGCCCACCGTCCTCTAGTGGCAGGGCCTGGTTGTAAGGGTCCAGTGTCTGGGTAACCTCGTCCCGTCGGGGGCCGGTGCCATCGGGGAACTTTGCTGCAAAGACACCCAACTGCCACAGACCATCACCGGTCACATCGGGACTGTCGGGATCGAAGAGTACATTAGCATCGATGGTCAGAGGGGATGGCTGTCCAAACGGAGCATCTCCGATTTCAGCCTCCCATTCGACATCCCTTGCAACGGCGCCTGAATAAAAGTACCGTGAAATAAACCATCAAAGATTAGCAATTACATGAAGATAAAATAATCTACAATATATTTACGATCTTTTAATGAAAGCAACATACATTTTTTGTATTTGACTCGCGGACACGTTAACAATGCGATGTAAATGAAAACAATTGGAATTTTTTGAGTCCATAATCAAGGCAAAATCATTTGTAATCTGTCCGCAATTGGGATATGCCTGATTTTCATATCGTAACGTTTAATAAGTTATTTGATCATCCCGAACAAATGTATATTCAGGAGATCATGTATTCGATTCCTACCCGAGAATGCCTGTGAATTTTTTTTCACAGCATCTCGGTAAAACACTGTCAATCAGTGTGTATCTATGTTGGGATAACGCAAGAATGTTATTAGTTTACAACATACCTTTGCATCGTTCCCTCATGTCGATACAGGTGGTTGTAACCGATTCATCGGGTCGAGCTTCAAAGATGTAGCTGACACTAGCTCTTGGATTCTTCTTCAAGTCGAAACAGAGATACGGAGCCTCTGAACAGCTGATTCCCGTCATGTCAAACTCGAAGTCGGTTCCATCCATCGGCAGGTCTTCGCCCTCATTAAGGTCTGTAGCTGCTCCGTCAGCTCCAAGGATCTGTTCTATGTATCCCGTCTTGGTCCCGGAGCCGTCTTCGTTCATGCTCGCGTACGCACCGACCATCCAGAGCTCCTCTCCGACCACGTTGGTCGAGTCGTCATGGGTGATTCCTGCTAGGTCTACGGTGAGGGGGTTATTCTTGTTTTCGACTATCATCTGATCACCGAGGTCAGCTGTCAAGTCGGTAAATATAGCCTCTGGAAATGGAAATCGATAATTAAATCTTGTTATAACCATGATAATCATTCTGTGTTTCACAGGAAATCACATACAAAATACCAAAACGAAAATATAAAATGTCAGATGAGCTGTTTGTAATTACCAACAACAACCCCTTCTAACAACCATCTATAATATCAATATCCAAATTATATTTGCATTATAAAATAAAGCGTATGCCAATTTGTTACACAGTACTTACTTGCAAGACATTCCTGCTCCTTACAAAGCACAAGTGTGTTGTCCTCTGGTCGGCTCGTGGCTGACCCCACCACCCAGAAGTAGTACAGTGGTTCCGGGTCATCTCCGCCAGTGAACTCAACGCAGACATATCCGAATTCATTGCAACCAACCGTGCCAATCTCAAATTCCGTTGCTGCTTCGAGCATCTCCAACGAACTATCTGCTTCCAAAGCGGTAGACTGCTGCATCTCATTCATGGTCTGGACCTTGTAGTTGAATTTCTCTCCAGACCCGTCAGGCTCCCTGCTGCCGTAGATTCCCTGGCGCCAGAGTCCCTGTCCTTCGACGGCACGGTTGCCCATTTCAAACATGATATTGCTGTCGATGCTTATTGGAGTTTCCTGGCCTGGTAGGACTCGGTCGGTTGGCATCAAGCTCCAATCGAGTGATTCCGCCCAGAGATCTGAAGGAGAAAGAAAAATAAATGACAATGGAAATGAGTCAGACATATTTACCATGCTTTATTTACTTCAAGAAATGTAACTGATTGGTGTATAGCATAACCGTAATGCCGTTTAAAGAAAAAAAAATAGATGTTTTTTTGTAATTCTCTGGCTATGTTCCAGCTTGTGTAATCGAAAAGGATTGATAAACTAAGATGGTACAATGTTGAATTAACAGTCTTTCTTTACTTCATCTGTGTCAAATCAAAATCATCATTGATGTATGAATTCATTGCATTGCATTACATTCCAGATTAGATAATTTCAAGAAATGCGATGGATGTAAACGAGTGAGAATCAATTAGAAGGGAGCACCTCGTAAAACTTACTTGCAAGACACTCTTGTTCTTTACATCTAACCAATGTGTTGGCCGCTCGGGACGAATCGACAGCACCGGCAACTCGGAAGAAGTAGTTTGGGCTTGGGGAATCACCACCGGTAAACTCCAGACAGACATACCCATAATCGTTGCATCCGACGGAACCGATTTCAAAGTCTGTGGTGGCACCCATCACCTCTAGGTAACTGTTCGCTTGCAGAGTCAAGGCTTCCTGAGGTCGGTTCAGGGTCTGAGAGACGTAGCCAAACTTGTCGCCAGTTCCTTGCATGTTCCTGCTTCCGTAGATGCCCATTCGCCAAAGACCAGTTCCGGCCAATTCAGGGTTTCCTTCGCGGAAGAGTACGGTGTTATCGATGCTGACAGACGTTGCTTGTCCAGGAATGACCGTCTCCAACGGATCCAATGTCCATTGCATATCCTCAGCCACAATTCCTAATCGAAAAAAAAATTATGAGAAAATGAGTTCATTCATTTTCATTCATTTATTTATTTATTTCGTTTCAAACAAAATACAAGTCAATACAGTATGATAGAATATACAATTCAAGATTAATACGCAAACTTTTCCAAAGTAACAAATTTTCAAAATCATACTTAAATGTAATATATTAGTTATAAAGGTAAACGAGAATAGAAGAGAATTATATTTTGCAAAACGGAGAGACCCACTAAAAAGCTTTGCTTGTAGGGTGTGGGCTACTCTACATAAATCATATATTAATAACAATTTTGAAGTAATATAAATGGAGATGAAGAAAGGAAGACCAGACAGACGATGACAGGAGAATGAAACAAGTTACACGGGAAAGGCCGAAGTTCTCATTTTCCTTGCTTTCTTGTACATGCGAAATTATTTTCGTTTACAGATAGGACAAAGTCGTTCGAGTAATTAGATAGATAAATGATTTGATTAAAAAATCTTTGCAGCCAAAAGCTGAATTGTGCTCAACAGCGTCCTCAAACATGACCACCCAAATCAATCCCACTTTGTCGTGAATTAGGTGGACAGACACAATGATTGATTTCACCAGTGTCATGTTATGTATGTGCTCTTATTGATTCTATATAATTAGGATCTCCATATATAAGATGTCACGTTGCATAGATGAAAAAGGAAACGGTATTATTCGAGCGACTCAAACATTTTAACTATTCACAGATGAGTGAGCGAAAGTGAAAACTGGTAAATTCGCCTGACAAATTGAGGTAGTGCATGGACAAGTTGCTCGTCACAGATGAAAACTGGTTGTGACATACCAATGAATAGGTACATACGTCGGCTGGCAAAGTCAATGCTCAAATCGAAACCGGGATTCTACCCTCTAAAGCCCCGGTCACACAAAAGCCCGGTAGCAACAATATTGAACACGACTCTTTGTTCAGTTCACAGTTAGCTGCCTGCGAACAAAGAGTCATGTTGAATCGTGTTGCTTCCGTGGTCATATGTAACCGGGCCTGCTTAAGAGAAGGAACATACCTTTACACTCCGGAGCACCTGTACATCCAATCTGGGCATCTTCGTCGGGCCATCCGGAAAACTCGTAGCCCAAGTCTCCCTTGGTCACGGGGTTATCTCCGCGGTCGATTCGAGCACAGATATATGCCATATCGGAGCATTCAGCCAAGGGGTCGTTCAGATTGAACTCGACGTCTCGGAAACTGAAAGGTTCTTTCTTTTTGTAGCTTTTGGCCATCTGCTCCTCGGTGAGGACACTACTTTGATACCCAAATCTGTCAAAGAAGCATCCATTTTTAATTAATAAGAATGTTAAGATAATGTTATTTTACAGATGATCAATTGTGAGTTCATTACTCCAAGCTTAAGCTCTCTCTCTTTGTAGTTTTACCAACGGGACCGGCATAGACTTCAATAGTCCGAATTATATTCCTGAATGTTATTACTATCATCATTGTTATTATCATTATTGTTATTATTATTATTGATATCATTCTATTTGATAATACTTCATGTCCCGATTTAGTTGAGGTCTCTAACCCTGATATAATGCATGGATGCAAAAGAAATGTTTTCGTGGCTTTAAATCAAAGATCTTTGTCAAAAAATGTGTAAGGTGCTATTGAATTTTCCGCAAAATTAGCAAGATGAATGAGATACAGAATGGCATCGCTATCTGCAGGATGAACATGGTAACTTACCTTGATCCTTTACCGAGATTGCTCGCGGATGCCCAAAGACTCATCCTCCAGAGTCCTTGTCCCGATACACCTGTCGTGTCCATCGCTTCTTGGAACTTTATAGGAATATCGAGAACCAGATGGTTGTCTCCACCTTCCGCGATTGTTCCCGAGCTCGTGATATCAGGGGAAACCCTCCTAACCCTCACGTCTACGTTGCAAAAAGAAAAAAAATGGAAATTATATGCATGTTAAGCCCCGATTACATAGGGTCCCGGAAGCAACACGATTCGGCATGAGTCTTTGTTCGGAGGCAGTTAACTGTGAAATAACAAAGAGTTGTGTTGAATCGTGTTGCTTCCGGGATCCTATGTGACCGGGGCATTAGTTAAAAGAGGCGGGCATTGATCGACAGAGAGGGTGGAGGGAAAAAGAGGAGACGAGAAAAAACGGGATGGAAATTTGATTTAAAAAAACGAAGTGGGGGTTTCAGGGGCAAATCTGAGCCCAACCCCCTAAAAATTAAATAGCTGGTACAAGCTTGCGAAAAAAGAGTGGATGAGTTTTTATTTTATTCCCTCTGAATTCTAATTTGATACATGCTTCTGAAATAAGATAGCTGGTTATTAAGGATGATCATTAACATTTCCAACAACGTCAAGTGTGTTGTTGCTGATGTGTGGTTTACATTCTTCTCATAACTCATGTGGATTGGAATTGTATGGTTTTCAAGTTACTTCCCATGAAATCGCAAACATGCAAACAAAATCCAAGAAAACTTAAGCACTACATTCTGCTGGTAAGCTTACAAAAAGATACTCATGTCCTCGGTTTTGATTACATCAATTCAATCAAAACATTCTTGTTGCAATGCCAAGTGGACTCTGCTCGCAAACGAGAGAGTATAATTGAACCCGCGAGAATCGGACGTGCTGTGAAAAATTTCGATTGTGTTTTATTAACCAGTTGACTAAATATTTCTTATTTTCCAATAGACTGTGTAAAAGAGCCACCCGGTTCCAGTAGCCAATGGGTTAAAATGCATACTCACTGTAAGGGCAGAGGAAGCAGCATTCCCCTTCTGGTTTTATAGGCTCGGCGCAGAAAGCAGGTTGACAACTTTCAATCACACAGGTAGTCGTAGCATTGTCACAATTACAGGTCGTACATTCATCAACCTTCCATTCCTCCCCGTGAAGATAGGGGATGCCTCGATACACACAAGGCAAAAGTGGCTCGCTAGAGCTGAGACTTATCGAAAACGATGATGTACCTGAGAAAAAAAAACCATAATGATTTGTGCTAGTTGATTCTGAAATGGAGTTTTAGACATAGTGCGAAAATCAAATGGACATCTTCAAATCACAGATAAGGGAGCGCGGAACTACCGGGGCTATATAGGGGCTGCAGCCCACCCTCCCCCACACGAATGGGAAACGTACGGCAGTGTGTGAGAGTCACAGCCCCTAAAATTTCACCCCCCTTCATTTTCAAATGTACTGCGGTACTGCGATATATTATACAGTGTAGAGTCATGTTTTATAGTAATAACAAAAGTTTGTTGTTTTGTGGAATAAAAAACAAATAATTAAAAGCTTTAAAGAGTCAGAGAGATCTTAAAATGCAATCTAAAACAAACTTAGGTTGAAAACTTAGGCATTCAAAAGAATTGCCCAATGACATCAGACTTAAGTATCTCTTATATGAATATTTTTTCATACGAATGTTCATAACAAATGTAATCATTTATAAGACAGAATATTGAATGAATAGAAATGGATATGTAGGATTTACGGAATGTGAGAGCTTAGGCTTTATCTCCTCAATTCCGCTGACTCTGTCTCTCTCCTAAACATTCATTCTTCCCGTAAACTAATATAACATATAAAAACTGAAAATTGCCTCGTATATAATGTATATTCTTGTAAAATAGGCAAAATAAACTATTACAAAATGAATATTGAACCATTTTTTACAAAATATTGTAATAGATGAGTAATCCCCTCATTCCCCTATTACTTTTAACATAGTAATTACATGACAGTTCAGCTTTACATAAACAATACAAAGTACATAAACAATATTCAGGACAGCAGCCGACTCAAAATTGACTCAAAAACTGTTTCATATGTATGTATATTCATATAAAATGGACACAATTTTCACAAATCGATATTAAAGTATTTATACAAAATATTGTAAGTAGATAATTGTTTTCACTGTCGAGTGCAGAATATCATTTTCTTGCGATTGTCCATGCGTTCTCATAAAAAATGTTTTCATGCAACCATAACAGGCAAATCTACTAACTGGAATTCTACTTGATTTACAAGACTGGCTTGGGTGCTTCGTAAGCTCACTTCACAATATTTTTGTTTACTGATAGAAAAAAAAGTTTATATGAATAAATTATTTAATGCTATATAGAATGATATATCGTAATTTGATTTTTCTTAAAGAAATAAAAAGTATCAATGCCATGATCATATGAATAAATATTTTTTAAATGTATATTACCATTAATCATTATCATTATTGCCATCATTATCATGATTATTTTATCATCATTGTTATCTGAATTGCCAATATAATGATCATCATTATTATCACCATTATCATCATTATTATGTTATCAAACAAATGATAATAGTCACAGCCTTGTCGATTACATATTATGATTCTTATTTTATTTGAACTCCTCATGCAGCCCTACATTGTCATTACATTATCTGTTTTAACAGTAAATTCTTGTGCTTGATATCATGAAAAAAATTGTACTTTCTATAAGTTAAAGGCCATACTCACTCTATTTCCCGCGCAACATGCTTTGTAGTTTATAGATACAGTCGTGCGGAGAGCCATTCCAATGACAAGCCCAACCATGTGGTCATTCGAATGCCAAATAACATTTAGGACTTGGGAGTGCTAAGTTCAGTAAGGGATGAAATCCATTCCACGGTTAGTAAGGGGCATGGTAACGAAGTGTTATATCATGCAAACGATTTTATTACAGCATGCAAATATTGGAGAGAGACCCCCAAAATTTATGATAATTAGTCAAATATCTCATCCTATGTGTTTTTAATTCAAATATGAAATTAATTTATAGAAAGCAGTTGCCTTAAAAATTGAAGCCATTTTCGGAGGTACCTACTAGAATAAAACGTGGTAAATATTTTGTCAGATAATGCATCGCTTTCCCTGTTACATGAAAGTGGTAACATTCCCGTTCGTTTTTATTCAGTGTGCGCTTTTTATCAAATTATAAGCTATCGATATCAATGTTTCGTTAATGTAATTGAAACTATTCAATTTTGACCAAAATTATTGGCAACTAGTAGTTTGCAACATTTCTTAGTATATATTACATTTTTATCATTTCACTTTGATTGAAAATGATATGGATGTCATCTTGACCACTACTCAACGAAAAACCATATAAGAATGCAAGAAATTAATTAACGAATTAAGATTTTCTCTTAAATCCATATTTCAAGAAGGTAAATTTGATTCATTTATGCTTTTTTAAAACAAATATTTAAAGTCAGGCAGACAAAACGTTTTACTAAATGGACGACAAACCATGCAACGAGCATAAGCATGCAAAGGAGATGCACAAGAAAATGAAAGTAAAGAAAGAAAAATCACAGTGGCATTATTATTATTTGGAATTATACAATATCCACGTTTCATTTACTGACATTTTTTCTACAAAATAGTCAGTTTAAATCTAGGGTTTGTGCGTATTTGCCAAATTAATCTTATTTCGTGGCAACGAAATTTTCTGATGATCGGGTGAAAAACACATTTTGGTAATAATACTCAGTTTATTTAAAACGACATATTCGTATAATAAAATTACAATAAGACTCTGCCACTAGCGAAGCTTACTTGTATGTCTTTGGCATGCATGCTCATGCAAATATAAAAATAGGTAATAGCAACTACAGTCTACTGGAGATGCACACTACATAAGTGGTTGGTTAGGGAGGTAACACAATCTCAATTGTTTCCTTAATTAGAAAATATAATTAAGATGACAGTCGGATTGTCCTCATTTTCAATCTCTAATCCCCATCAGCACATTAAATTAAACACAATAGAAGTATATACGTTTTTCTCAGGCACTCTCAAGTTAGAAATAAAAATAATTTATTGGATAATTTTCGGCTAGATTTATGAAGGATTCTATTCGTGTTTAAGGTCCATCATGGACCTGATGGCTTGGTAGTAGATACAAGTAAATTTTATATGGAATTTTTTATATTTTCTGATGGCTTATGTCCATGTTTAAAGTTATTGGCGTATATTGATTTCACATATAAAACTAAAACTTGATGTTCACTATTTTGACAAACATAGAATTGGTGCAAAAGTGAAAATCCTGAAGCAATATGATAAATTACAAGTCCTCTCGATATCATTATGATTACAATCATCTACAATCAGATTTGTAAGTTAGATTTAGATCTTTGAAAGACGCTATGACTCTAACCCAGCAGTCTTTTCTCCAAAAAGACAGGGCATAAGTGAAAGTACAAGTACTTTATTGAATTACACAAAAAAAATCATAAAATAAATCATTCTAGTTTTAATTATAACAAAGAATATAATCAAGACTGTGTGTTTATATGTCTTTATGTGAATAAAAATAAAATTAATGACATCTCATGCGGTATTCAGAATATCTTTAAGCACAGTCAAGAACCCCCGAAAGACGGATTGCATCAATTTAATCATGATTCAAGTCCCATCTGAAATGGCACTAAGCAAAGTGGGAAGAGACATGTGCCGAAAATATTTCCAGTTCAACCCCTGCCTAAGACGGATGATAATGCAATCAGTTTACATCAGCATGTCTAGGTAAATCCCCTGA
>BQKZ01008983.1:0-13706 GCA_036244855.1 Temnopleurus reevesii
GCAACTGTAAGAAAGAATTCAAAGTTCATCACCTCGTAACTCAGACATTGAATTTGCTTGCCAGAAGGACTATGCATTGCTAACACGGATATATGCATATATTAGCATAATTAATTAATTTGTGAAATTTTCCGGAAATAAACCTAAATATACAATCTTTGAGTTTAGGCTTGTCTTAATTCTCAACAATGTTAGCCATTGCCTTTAAGAGCAAGTACACTAAGGCGATGGGAAAACATGATATCGGTAAAGTCAGACCACTATATGACAAATAAAAATGCTCTCAGAATGAGAACGGTATGATTTCAATTCATGGCCAGGGTTTATATCCCACCGCTGCCACCAGTGTAATTTTATTGTTTTCTATTTATTTGACGGTCTTATTTAACAGGATCGTCAAGACAGTGATGAAATGTATCCAAAATGGTATCCAATTTAGAAAAGCTATTAATATCAACTGATTGGAAACAATGTATGCTCAAAGCAATATAGGCTGCACAAAGTTTACCATGGCTACATAATGCTAAGCAATGCTTGGGAATGTACACAACAAGAGGATTTTGCTTACGAAAGTTCAGGCAAGAAAACACACTTACATACCAATACAGACACAGAGTCACATATACAAGGGAAAGTTTTACAACATACATATTTTTCACAATCATGACCATGCATTTATATTGTAATTAAAAAACTGTCAACAAAGATTCACAATGCAAACACCATCACACTCATCAAATCCAATGATTCCATACACTACATATCCAATATATCACTACTAGGTAATGCACGGTTTGTAGTTATTATACAAAAATATAGAACATTTTGATTACTAATTCTCCTCTGCGATTATCTCAATAGACAACTATGGTGCTGTTGCTAGAAAGTTGCAATCAACTGTAAATCATCTGCAAACCAGATGCAAATTGGAATGCACATTTTCATACGCACAAGATCTGCATTTCTAACAATGGAGGCGTTGGATGTTGTAGTTCTATCGCCAGTCAACCAGAGGGTCATGCTTCGGAACCCATCCATGGTGTTACTTTCCTTTCAGCAAGAAATCTAACCACACTGTGCTGCACTCGACCCAGTTGAGGTGAGTGGGTACCTGGCATGATTCCTTTAAGTGCTTGAATGCAAATGGCGACAAGCTAACAGTAGCGTACTGATGATGCCAAGCACCTTGAGTACACAACAGAGTGCATACATGCACTATACAAGTTGCATTAATATCTAAATAATGATTTTGATCGGCGTGTGTCAATTAATTGCAACTTTCTAGCAGTACCCTCTATTCTAAGCTTACCTTCACACCTCCGCCCATCTGAGCTGAGTTCAAACCCTGGTCTGCAATCGCACCTGTAACTACCGATGGTATTCACGCAGATATCCATACAACCTCCTTGGTCAGGCTGTGCACACTCATCCTTTTCTGGAGGACAAATGGAGATGAATTGCTGATTAATCAAGGACTAATAGCGGCAATCAAAACGTTTATAGTGCTTGTCTTCAATTTTTATTCTGCTGTGATCCAGGGTTGTGTTTCATAAAGCTGTGCATAGATCTACGCAAGACTGCAAAAATGACTGGTGATCACTTCTTTGGTGCGATTTAGCACCCGGAATTATCTTTGAGTGCGAGAAAGGATTACCAGTCAATCTTACAGTCATGTGTACATCTACGCACAGCTTTATGAAACACAACCCTGAACTTTAAGCAAGCATCAAGATAATTGCCTAATTCAGGTCAATGTATAATGCGGATTTCATCAGTATTAATGCATAACAGTTTCAATCTGCTGTTATTGCTTTATTCAAATATGATCTAAAGCCATATATATTTCAAAATGAATTAAATAATCCTTTCGGAAGAGACCCCAACGTTCCAATGATGATGATGAACCAGAAATGACCTTAATATACCTAACTAGATTTCAGCACAACTTTTTGATGACTAAGTTGCAAACGTTAGTGGACTTAATTAATGTCTTGGAAGGTTCAAAATTACAAGTGAATGGTAATGGAATTATACACCACAAAAATTGCCTATGGAATGAGGGGAGTTACTCTATTAAAATTGACAATACAATTTGTGTTACTACAATAAGCTCCAGGCTAAGTGCTATGTCATCATGCTAACATTAGCGTATTTGCAAACTTGTGAACTTGGGGGTAATAAGCATCAATGATATGGACTTTTACCTTTGAAAAAATCCGCTGAGAAACCTCCCTTATTAACGGAGCCATCAGAGACGAATGTGACCATCATCCTATTTCCAGTCGACTTGATGTCATCCGGGATGAAGTATCCGCAAAATTTGCCAATGATTGGTGAATCCTCGTCATGACCATCACGTACCTCAACAAAGTCATAGATGCAAGTCTCATGGCGCTCGATCTTAGGGTAGAGAAGCAACAAAGCGGGAAGATTTGTTTAAAAAATAGAAAACCATTGTCGTATTCATCAACATTGACTTGTATTTCAGCTATTTGACCATTATCTCTAGCATGAGTGACCATAAAATTGACTTTTAAATACGTAATCATATATTTAGGAAGGAACAATGACTTTTTAATATTTTGCTTGTTACCCCAAAAGAGTAACTTGCCTACTTCAAAAGGATGTATGATTGATGATGGTTAACAGAAGGCCCTGAATGAATGATGAATAATGAGTTATGAATAAAGATAGGATTAGGAAAGATGAAGTTTTCTATGTGTGGATCCCACTGCTGCCACCTACTATTATATACAATAGGAGGTGCAAAGGGTGTGAATGCACCCCTTTCAAAATCTAAAACTGAAAAAATGTTATGGATGAAAAAAGGTAAACGGTGCAAATGCATCCCTTTTTTGCTTGTGAAGATGCTGTCGCTAATTTCTTTTACAAGGCAGTGCATTTCAAATATTTGATGACAGATCCCTCCCTCAAATGCAGTCAAAATTTGCAAAAAAAAATAATGTGTGAGCAGTGTGACAAAAACAAAAGTTCCTCTTTTTTTTTTTAGAAATATGGATGCTGTATCTGCTTACCTCAAAAGACTGGAAGCTTAGCCCCACTGTGTAGTTCTCAGGCATGGTGATCAGCCAGACACATTTCTTGCTTGGATGATAATCATCAGGATAGTTGGGACTCTGGAGTGTCCCTGATTCCCGCTCGATGTGACCACCACAGATCGCTGCAGAGAACAAAACCAAATTTCAATATTTCTGAGTTGCCCACCAATTACGAGGTAAGTTTCTTAGTGAGTCTCTCCCTTTCGTCAAAATATACATTTTCAATTTTATAATTTCAACGTTAACATTTCAATGATGAACATCTCAGTATGATTTATGTAATACTTATCATATGATGATTTAAGATATAATGTATTTCATTTCTTATTTTATGTTGTATTATGGTAATTAGAATTTTGTTGGAAAATGAATAAACAAAAATAAAATGGTATTAAATATTGAAAGCATGTGAGATATCATGAGGGAGGTGAAAGGCCAATATACTTTATCCTCCTTGATGTCATCTGCCTCCTTCACACTTGACGATAATTACAGTTATATACTCAATGAAGGATACACCACAGACTTTATTGACAGAAAGTGGCCTATGTAAAAAGAGATGCTTATGGACTAATAAAGACCAGAGAACACTAAAATGGTGGCAGCAGTGGGATATAAAGCTACATAATTCAAATCAAAGAAAAACCTGCTGAAACCGCTTATTCAATGAAGGAGAGCTGTGGAGTAAATGAAGGGAAACAAGAGCTTGAGCTTTCGATCCTAGCAGAATCTTAATCATGAGCAAAGGAAAAGGAAATGAAGTGAACACATATTTCCTCTGTTCAAAATGTTCACTTCATTTCCTTGCCATTTTGCTAGGATCGAAAGCTCAAGTTCTTTTTGACGTCAAAAATGTCAGTTGGTCTTCCATTACTTGAATACTTCAGCCTCATTTTACCTTCATAATTAGCTGAGAATCCTCTGCTGTACCTATGAGCTGAACTCTTGAGTTCAATCCATAGACGACTATCGGTTGAGAGTATGGGCTCGGGCAGTGAAGCTCCGCAAAACCGACCTGAAAGAAGGTAAACAAATATTTGGGCAGGTTACAAAATCTGTTAAACATCTTGGAAGGCACAGAAGAAAACCAGATCTTGCATGGTGTAGTAAACATTAAAAAACGATTTGCAGTTGCACCATGTGGTGTAGGGTTGCCTTTCAATAAATAGTCCTGAAAAGTACTGATAACTTTTTTTTAAACACCACGTTTCCATTAGATTTAACTAACTTGTCCTCAAAAGAAGGAATCACGAGCAGTGAAAGAACCTCAAGTGAAGAGCACAAGATTGGCAGGCTCTGTTGTGAATTAATCACTACCATGTTTTAATGAGCATCATCCATTGTAAAAGAGCATCGTTTTGTAAAAGAATCATCATTGACAATACAATTTCACAATCGTTGGCATTTTTAATTAACCAATATCTTAAAGAACAAACAAATTTTATTACGGGATCAAAGATAAATATACTCTCTATGTGTGCATGCTTGTTTGCAATAATCCAGGGCGATAATAACCCAATATTATTAGAGTCCCACTAAGAGAACAGTTTGTCAATACTGAAGCCTAAATCCAACATATGCAAGGCGTATTATTATAATTTCTATTAGTAATACTTATTTTGATATTAGAAGAGTGTTTACCAAGCAGTGGTGAGTGTCTCCAGTGGCCATCACGCACCTCAAGGTAGTTATACCAGCAGCCATCGCTCCCTACGAGCTCAAACCCGCTGAACCGAAGACTGATTGTCTCCCCGGGAGTCACAGAGATCCGCCAAACACACGTCTGATCGCCATCGTATTGCCCCGGCCACTCCGGGGAGGTGAAGTTACCAGTGGATTCAAGAAGGGTTCTGCCACATGCTAGAGGAATGAAAATTATAGAAGTTATATAGACCCTCCCTATTCATTAAAAGTTTTCAANGAGTCCGCTGCATGATTATCACCGTCCAAGATTCTGACTTGGTCGTAGTTACATTCCGTCTCATGTTCGATGTCGAATGATCTAAACCACAGGTGGATGTACTGGTCGTCGGGGGAGACGATCGTCCACTCACAAGATACCTTTTGGATGAGAAGGAAGAACAAAGAAATTTATCAAGCTTGAAGGTAAGATAATTTATCCGTATTATGCTGCACTCAACCCAGTTGAGGTGAATGGGTACCAGTAGGAAGAAGTTCCTTGAATGCAGTGAGCGCCGAATGGTAGCCATGCTATAGTCGGGTAATAATGCACGGAGTGCTTAGAAACACTTCTTATTAAGCGCTATATAAATGTTGTGTATTATTATTTATTTTTTATATTTAAATTTTTTCACATCATTTGCCATCTATTTGGGGTTCATGATTGATTCTTAACCGTCTCCTTAATTTGTATAATTATTGAAACAGTATTCAATTTGTTTCAGCCTGACAGATCCCACCGCTGCCACCATGATCCGCAAATAAGTATGATTCACAATGTTGCGTTTACTATCAATCAGCCACATTCATTTGATCTTTAATCACCAACAATATATATCAACGTATACCGTAACAAGCCAGATTCAATTCAATTCAAGCACCCTTGTACTGATGATTACTATGAAATCTTATTGTACAATGACTGCCTCATTCAAGGAAACTATGGAATAACCCACTGATTAATGAATTCTGTCATTCACATGATAATAGTTACTGATTTCACTTTGTAAGATGCCAAATCCATATACTGCTAGATGGTCAATGTGCAATACTGTAGAAACAGAATATAGTCAAGAAAAGATGGAAGAAGAAGAAGGGGTAATGCGAGAAAGAGAAGGAGAAATGCTATATGGTTCGTATGGTATGGTTACTTGCATTTATAAAGTGCATAATCAGGGGAACTGTTCTATGCGCCCATTGATTAGTAGATTCTGTCACTCCTATTGACTGGGCCAAGGAGACAACAGAATAACTCTTTCGCTATGAGCGGCACGATAAAATACTAAATATTGTACGCCAAGCCGCTGTCAGCTGTCAGTGGATTGCTGACGTCACTGTCAACAAACAAGGATATACTGGGATCCACCAATTAAGCTTGCATATAATATACCGTTCGCTAATCTGCATGACCTCGACCTTGTTCGAGCCGGTGAGAGCGGCTCTCCGTCTGAACACAAAGTAAAAACGTACAAGGCTTTCCCTATGTATTCCATATTTTTCCATAGTTTATTGCACTTTATTCTGTACAAATATAGGGAAATTTGGAAATTGACATTTTGTAGTGAAAGAGTTACTGCTGTATAATTACCTGATTCTCATAGTTCTGATCACCATAGTCTGCATGGGAATAAAGCCGCTGTGGTGCAGTATCTGCAACAAGACGTCCACCGCATTCTGATGGAAAAGTGGCAAGACAATACAATGAATCAAGTAATGATTTCAAACAAATCAACATAAATCATCATCTAAATTCCATTATTATCTTATATCAAAACCATGCTTGGATTAACTTATATAGTTGGAATATCCAAAGGCCGAAAAATTTAAAGCTCTTACCTAAAAACCTTAAGGGGTTATAACAATTACCTATGATACTGTTTGCAACAATCTTGTGCCAATATATAGTGTACACATTTACAAATTTAAATTTCCTGGATGTGGGCTTTTGCATCCTCTCCATGACTGTCTAACTAATGGGGTGTTGTACTAATGCAACTGCAAATAAACTGCAACTTTGCAAATTGTAATGTGCATTTTCATTCGCGCACTGTATGCGCATTTAACAAGACGCGCATGAAACAATGATTTTGATTGGCATGTTACTATCAACTGCAACTTGCGATCAATTGCAACTTTTGAACAACACCCCCTAAGAAACAAAAACAGATAAGTAGGAACAAAGACCCGCACAAGAATTTTAGCACTGCATATATATGCAAAAGAAATTAAGCAACCCTTCTGAGCTAAAATGCTTCACTCCCTTTCGTCTACTTGGAAAGCTTGGGACCGACCCCCCTACACTAAGGTGCTTATCTTACGTGTGGAATGGGTGGCTGAAAATCCACTCCTTGAAACCGATGCATCAGAATAGAAGCTAATAAACATGTGATTGCTGCTAGATATGACAGCATCTGGGATGGTAGCACCGCAGAACCGACCAAGCACCTGGCCTTCATCACTATCACCGTCAAACACCTCGACACGGTCGTATGTACACTCCTGATGCTGCTCTAAGTCAAATGCATCAAAGCTCTGAAAAAAAAACAATATCAAAATAAGTTAGTTGAAAGGCTGGAAATTGAAGAGCCCATGTGCAAATGGACCTCACGGAAGACTAGCTCCCCTTGATGTGTGACCTGGGTAATTAATCCACAATATTTTTAAAGTTGAATTTTTTTAAATTCAATTCAATTCAATTCAGGGTTTACACCCACTTTTATTGTTATAATATCATTATTTATATGACACTGTATGATCAAAATGCATTTCTGTATTGTAACAAGTAAGAAGTAGATATTAGGCATTCCATATTGAGGTTCTCATTGACCCATATACAATCTTACACAGAGAAACATGTTTTACAATCAAGACCTAATTCCTTTTACAAATAAGCTCTTCAATTACTTAATAGAATATTACATTTTAAAAGCAACCTTTTATTTTGGAATCATTTCATGTGGAATACAAGACGTAGAAGGCAGTGACAAGTGAAAAAAAAATCTGTAACTTTGTTCAGGTTGTATTTCACTTCATTTTACCGTAAAGTTCCGTTTATAAGATGCATTTATTTTTACGTCGGTAGCAAGATGTATCAACACGAATCGTATCATATGCGGCCGCCAGGAAAGAATGGATGTTTGCCTCGTATAGGTAGATCTATAATTAGATTTTTGTTATTAATTACATTCAATAAAAGATCAATTTTCCCGAGCATTTTAGTGATCATTTTTTTAGATAAATCTATAAGTTATGTGTTTTTTCGTCATTAAAGTCTCAGATTTACCCTGCGTCTTATGAACGAATGCGTCATATAAACGGAACTTTATACGATATTTAGAGGGGTTGGTCGGCGGAGGACAAGCTAATAATTTTTGGGAGCCTATTGAACCAAAAGGGTCTAACCCTTTTTTACTTGGAACAGAATTTTTTTTAGATCTTACCAAGACGATCTTGTGACCTGGATTAGCTGAGATGTGCCAAGTGCATTCCTTACGCTTCGGGTAGTTATCAGGATAGTTGGGACTGGTGAGAACGCCAACCGTTGATTGGATCTCTCTTCGGCAGCCAGCTGTGGAGGAGAGATAAAAAATATACATAAAATATCTTCAATTTACTTGGATCTGTCTATCATATGGATGCACTTATCAAGTGATTTGTCAATTTTACGACTTCAGGTTGTATGACACATTCAAATGTACAGCCAACAGATGTATCATTTTGTAATGTAGATATTCATGAAAGTGATAATTTCCGGATCACTTCCACCAGCAAAATGGGAATATCACCTGCACCACTTGTAATGTTGTATAATCAGTTGCACAGTTTGTAGGATCCAATATGTCGGTGAAACCAAGATCATTCTCAAGAAACGTTTCTACGAGCACAGACCCACTGTCACCACAGCTAAGCTCGACACCCCTCTTGGTAACCATTTCAACCTCCCTAACAATTCAATCTCTGACATGATTATACAGGGCATTGAATCTTTAGGTATCCGTCCTGATATGAGCTTCAATGCTACTTATGGTTTGAACAGACCACCTTACACCATGATGGAATTACTTCAAATCTTTAGAGCTTGTTGATTGTCATGTGGTGTGGACCTGTAATAACCCGAATGCAACAACTTACACCACCATGATGAAATTACTTACACTCTTTACAGCCATGTTGGTTGTCATGTAGTGTAAACCCATTACGACATGAACATGTGTAGCTTCCCAATGTGTTTCAAAATACCTGAGTACTCCCACTCTGTTTCTTCATTGGGAAATTGAGCGCCATGAGTGCCCAGCTGAGCCGATGACCGGCTATACAAGAGGCCATCATCGTCATCACAGTTTTTTTACCACACCATGTAAACTTCTACTTTAATTACTTACACTCTTTACAGCCATGTTGGTTGTCATGTAGAGTAAACCCGCTCTGGTGTTAACACAACACCTTGCACCATTAAAAGATTACTTACATCCTTTGCAGCATGCTGATTGTCATGCAATGTAAACCCGTTATGGCCTTAATGCAACACCATGAAGAATTAAAAAAATATTTCAACTCTTTACAGCCATGTTGAATATCATGGAATTCGAACCCGTTTTTACTTTGCAGCCAAGTTGGTTGTCATGTAGTGTAAACCAAATTATGACAGGAACATGTGTAGCTCTCCTATGTGTTTAAAAGTAATTGAGTACTTACACCCCGTTTCTTCTGAGTTTATTAACCACACCAAGCAAACTTCAATCTACTTTAATTATTTACATTCTTTACAGCCATGCTGGTTGTCATGCAGTATAAACTTGTTATGGTCTTAGCACAACACCGTACGCCATTAAAATTACTTACACTCTTTGCAGCCATGTTGGTTGTCATGTAGTGTAAATCCATTACGACAGGAGCAGGTGTAGCTCCCCAATGTGTTTGTGCAGATGTGCTGACAGCCTCCATTTCCTTCTTCACATTCATCCACATCTGAAACAAAAAGCGTTTAAAATTCATTTTAAAGTTCATGAATTCAAGTAAACTTGACAAAATAATTGTACATGTTATATTAGCTATAAGAAGACAGTGTAAATAAATAAAATGAAAAAAAAAACATAGCCCTAAACATGGAAAAAGTTCATGACGACATGACAAGGGGGCATCAGTAGCTTTGTCCCATTTAACAAAAAGTGTAATTTAAAAGAATACTTGAAGATATCGCAGCCCTGGTATCGACATGAATATTAGTTTGCATTTTACTGCCAAACCAGAAAGATTATAATAACTCTTGGTTTTTAGCAAAATTCGTATTAAATAATTATACAATGCTTTCTTGAGGTCATTGAATAAGGGTTCTAAAATTGCTAAAATTGGGATTGTGTTTCACCAAGTTACAAACGACTTTAATAATGATATTAAGAATTACTGGGATCAGTTCTTAAGCTGAAGGATTAAATTATGGGTGCAACACACAACAGCATATTCCAGTTTTCCCAAAAGTCATTCTAAACTTTACGAACGACTTGATGAAGCGTCACCCTGATTTTACAAATAAACCGTTACTGAATTCAGTCCTAAGAATTGTAAAAAGATTGATAATTACCTGCAAAGAAGTTCGCAAAGAAGCCTTCTTTAGCGACAGTGTTGTCTGATCTGAAATCAATGCGGAGGTTGTTGAAGCGTGAGGTAATCGTGTCAGGAATCTCGTTGCCGCAGAATTTACCATGAAGCAAGCCTTCCTCATTCAGCCCACTCCTCACCTCAACATAGTCATATTTACACACCTGTACAACGAAAAATCAAGTGTTGAATGCATGATGTTAATGCAATTGAGTGTTTTATAAATTGATTGTAATCATATATTTTCACTCAGTACATCAAAGTTTTTTTATACTGGAATACTTCATTCTCATACGGTATGGACAGAAATAATAAAATTAACAGTTTCTCACTATGTCCCACCAAAAACAAATGTATTTTCATGGGACATGGTGGGACACTTTATTTCTGTCTATTTTAATTGAATTTGATTTAACTGGTGGATTTATGCAACAATATATAACAGCTTACTTCATTTCCTTCAAGGTCAAAGGTCAGAAACTGTAACGAGATCCTATAGTTGGATGGAGCAACGATCTGCCACATACAGTTCTTATCCCTTGGGTATGGCTCTGGGTAGGAAGGACTGGATATGTTTCCTCGTAGACCAGTGAATAGACCTCCACATGCAACTGTAAGAAAGAATTCAAAGTTCATCAACTCCTAACTCAGACATTGAATTTGCTTGCCAGAAGGACTATGCATTGCTAACACGGATATATGCATATATTAGCATAATTAATTAATTTGTGAAATTTTCCGGAAATAAACCTAAATATACAATCTTTGAGTTTAGGCTTGTCTTAATTCTCAACAATGTTAGCCATTGCCTTTAAGAGCAAGTACACTAAGGCGATGGGAAAACATGATATCGGTAAAGTCAGACCACTATATGACAAATAAAAATGCTCTCAGAATGAGAACGGTATGATTTCAATTCATGGCCAGGGTTTATATCCCACCGCTGCCACCAGTGTAATTTTATTGTTTTCTATTTATTTGACGGTCTTATTTAACAGGATCGTCAAGACAGTGATGAAATGTATCCAAAATGGTATCCAATTTAGAAAAGCTATTAATATCAACTGATTGGAAACAATGTATGCTCAAAGCAATATAGGCTGCACAAAGTTTACCATGGCTACATAATGCTAAGCAATGCTTGGGAATGTACACAACAAGAGGATTTTGCTTACGAAAGTTCAGGCAAGAAAACACACTTACATACCAATACAGACACAGAGTCACATATACAAGGGAAAGTTTTACAACATACATATTTTTCACAATCATGACCATGCATTTATATTGTAATTAAAAAACTGTCAACAAAGATTCACAATGCAAACACCATCACACTCATCAAATCCAATGATTCCATACACTACATATCCAATATATCACTACTAGGTAATGCACGGTTTGTAGTTATTATACAAAAATATAGAACATTTTGATTACTAATTCTCCTCTGCGATTATCTCAATAGACAACTATGGTGCTGTTGCTAGAAAGTTGCAATCAACTGTAAATCATCTGCAAACCAGATGCAAATTGGAATGCACATTTTCATACGCACAAGATCTGCATTTCTAACAATGGAGGCGTTGGATGTTGTAGTTCTATCGCCAGTCAACCAGAGGGTCATGCTTCGGAACCCATCCATGGTGTTACTTTCCTTTCAGCAAGAAATCTAACCACACTGTGCTGCACTCGACCCAGTTGAGGTGAGTGGGTACCTGGCATGATTCCTTTAAGTGCTTGAATGCAAATGGCGACAAGCTAACAGTAGCGTACTGATGATGCCAAGCACCTTGAGTACACAACAGAGTGCATACATGCACTATACAAGTTGCATTAATATCTAAATAATGATTTTGATCGGCGTGTGTCAATTAATTGCAACTTTCTAGCAGTACCCTCTATTCTAAGCTTACCTTCACACCTCCGCCCATCTGAGCTGAGTTCAAACCCTGGTCTGCAATCGCACCTGTAACTACCGATGGTATTCACGCAGATATCCATACAACCTCCTTGGTCAGGCTGTGCACACTCATCCTTTTCTGGAGGACAAATGGAGATGAATTGCTGATTAATCAAGGACTAATAGCGGCAATCAAAACGTTTATAGTGCTTGTCTTCAATTTTTATTCTGCTGTGATCCAGGGTTGTGTTTCATAAAGCTGTGCATAGATCTACGCAAGACTGCAAAAATGACTGGTGATCACTTCTTTGGTGCGATTTAGCACCCGGAATTATCTTTGAGTGCGAGAAAGGATTACCAGTCAATCTTACAGTCATGTGTACATCTACGCACAGCTTTATGAAACACAACCCTGAACTTTAAGCAAGCATCAAGATAATTGCCTAATTCAGGTCAATGTATAATGCGGATTTCATCAGTATTAATGCATAACAGTTTCAATCTGCTGTTATTGCTTTATTCAAATATGATCTAAAGCCATATATATTTCAAAATGAATTAAATAATCCTTTCGGAAGAGACCCCAACGTTCCAATGATGATGATGAACCAGAAATGACCTTAATATACCTAACTAGATTTCAGCACAACTTTTTGATGACTAAGTTGCAAACGTTAGTGGACTTAATTAATGTCTTGGAAGGTTCAAAATTACAAGTGAATGGTAATGGAATTATACACCACAAAAATTGCCTATGGAATGAGGGGAGTTACTCTATTAAAATTGACAATACAATTTGTGTTACTACAATAAGCTCCAGGCTAAGTGCTATGTCATCATGCTAACATTAGCGTATTTGCAAACTTGTGAACTTGGGGGTAATAAGCATCAATGATATGGACTTTTACCTTTGAAAAAATCCGCTGAGAAACCTCCCTTATTAACGGAGCCATCAGAGACGAATGTGACCATCATCCTATTTCCAGTCGACTTGATGTCATCCGGGATGAAGTATCCGCAAAATTTGCCAATGATTGGTGAATCCTCGTCATGACCATCACGTACCTCAACAAAGTCATAGAT
This sequence comes from Temnopleurus reevesii, assembly GCA_036244855.1. Classification (NCBI taxonomy): domain Eukaryota; kingdom Metazoa; phylum Echinodermata; class Echinoidea; order Temnopleuroida; family Temnopleuridae; genus Temnopleurus; species Temnopleurus reevesii. The sequence continues at coordinate 13,324 of BQKZ01008983.1, forward strand.
GCAAGTCTCGTGGCGCTCAATCTTAGAGTAGAGAAGCAACAAAAGGGAGAGAATAGGTTTAGAATAGCAAAGCAGTATCATATCCATCAAGCCGTGACTTGGATTTTAGATATTGGGCCATTATCTCTGGGGCATGTGACCAAAATATGATCTTTCATACATATCCTTTTTTTAGGAATATTTATTTTTCTCCATAATCATGAAGAATAAATTGCGTATTCTATAATGAACTGTGACTGATGAAGGTTTGCAAAGGCCCATCTTGAGTAATGAATGTCTTTGTTACATGATTTATGAACAATGAAGGGATTGGGATATAAGTAGTTTTCTATGTGTGGATCCCACCGCTGCCACCTGCTATCCTATACCAGGTCATCAATAGG
>BQKZ01008984.1:0-10394 GCA_036244855.1 Temnopleurus reevesii
TAGACTATAAAGGTGATTCAGCTATAGTACTTGCAGAGAGGAATATGATGAGGGTGGTAATGCATTTTCATACATCAAATGCATCCAGTTTACTGTCAGTGCTCACCATCTGTAGGAGAATGGAAAAAATTGTTTTAAAAAATTAATGAACATATCTCTGGCCCATATTCTAAGTCAATTTGAATAAATGCTTGTAATCATGGATCTTGCATTATTGAGGAAAGCTTGCATACAATTTTGCTGTAAATTAGAAAGGACATAAAACAGTTTACAGTTCCATACGACTTGCATTTAACACTGTAGCTTTATATAAACAATTTCAAGGAAGTTAATTTCATATTTTAGATTTGAAAAAGTAACATGAAAAACATTTTCAACTGAATGAGGCCATACATCATAAAAGTGAATTTGGAATACAGAAAACAGAAAAGGAATGGTCTTTTGGATTGCAGGGTCGAGGTGACAATATTTTGGAGGCAAAGTGTCTACCGTAAAACAGGGATGTAGCACTGAGCATGAGGAATAGCTGGATCCTTAATAATAATATAGGATTTTCCGGCCAAAATCGCGATTATAGCATGAAGTTTAGCTGTTTTTTCATTCAAATTCGAGAAAATCCGTCAACCCGGGGATATCACCGTTTCATGTTCCTTTTATTTGCTTACAAATATACAGATTTTTAATTTGATTGAGTGATAGTTTCTTTTTAATTCATAGGAATTGTGCTTATTTTGAGAAGCTGTCATTCAATTTAGCACAAATCGGGTTTCGGTTGTCGCCACGGCATGATCTTATCATTCAACTTCAATTTATAGCAATCATATTGACACAATTTGCATTATAAATTGATTTTAGGTATATTTGCAGTGTTCCCTAGGGTTTTCTCCTTTTTAAAATCGTTTAGAATTTGTTAAAGATTCATATCTAATTGCTTCCTTCGTTTTGTTTCCCTTTTTTCAGATTTATTTTACTTTTGTTTGTTTTGGGGTTTTCTTATGACTTCTTGTCATATACAGCCAATAAAAGGTGATCAATGCCTTTTTCCTCTCATTTATCATGGTCAACGTAAACAAATCTTATCGAATTTAATCAACCACCATATAAACTGAAACAAAGATCGGCCAAATGTGATTCCTTATATTCATCATAATTTCATTTTAAATCACGAGGGAATGAAAGGAATACATAATGCGACTGTGTAACGAATAGTGAACGGTAATTCAATTGTTCAATTGTGAACATTTTGTAAATTTAATTATTCAATATGTTATTCAAAAGCTGTACAGAATGTACACTTATGACTCCTCTATGTATTCATAACATACCCATATTGATCACTTCTCCTGTATTCCCTTGCATTATCAAGCTGCTCTCTTAAATTGAATGATACCTTTCAGAAAAAGTATGCTAATCGCTAATTCCTAATGCTAGAAATGACGCTTCAATAATCACTGTCTATTTTGAATGCTAACTGGCTCGTTTTTTAATTGAATGAAAATAACTCACATACATGTGACAAACAGAGCTAATCGAATGAAAAAATATAAAAATTGAATCACAGTTTACACGGCAGAACTGATCTACCCTAATTTAAACGGCATAAGTATTAATTCGAATGAAAATGGGGTGAATTTGGCCGGAAAATCCTATAATAATTCAATTTTGATAAAGCGCATAATAAAACATATGAATTCTCTATGCGCTGTACAATTTTAACAATTTGCAATTTACAAATGACATAACTTGACATTTTCTACAAACTTAGTTACTAGAAAAAGTAAAACAATGATGATTAACAGAAAGAAATAACCAAAATTTTGAGGAGAAGACAAGCACATCATGTTCAAGAACTAATTATTTCAAGGCAAATAGATGGGTCTTTAATAAGGATTTAAAAGTTGTAGTTGTGGGAGCTTCTTTGATGGTTTTTGGAAGTCCGTTCCAGAGACTAGGAGCTGCAGCTGAAAAAGCTCTACCACCATATAATTGTGTGTTTGTTTTTGGTATCGACAGAAGTGACTGGTTACTTGATCGAAGGGTTCGAGATGGGGTCCTTTATCATGAATTGGATTTAATACTCTATGGACCCTGAATCAAGATAACCCTTACAATATGTTGAAAAGTGCACCAGAAGTAAAAAGTAAGTATGATATAACAAGAATGAATCAATATCTGTGAGTTTTGTCCATTTTCCTGGGCATTCCTGTTTGCCCTCACATGTGAAATGTTTGTATTGTTTACACTATTAAGGTATACTACAACTCAGCATTCTTGGTTACCTGCTATCACTATAAAAGGCCAGAACAATGGATATGGCACAGTGATCCCACTGCAATTCCATTGTTATTGGCTTTACAGTGATAACAGATATTCTATACAAAATATTTTGCCCCGTACAGAGTGCTTTTCTTACCATCCTTTGGTGCAATGGCAACGACAAAGGCATCATTCCTCACATCCTTCCAGTTCATAAGCTGCGAGACGATCTTCCGAGACTGGCTCTCCACCACCGAGACATATGACGTGAGTGCCTTGTGCGCACTGGCAATCCCGTACTGCGTCCTGGCTTCTTCGATGGTCTCTGGGTCTCCAAGGCTCCGTGCCATCGTGTACGCTTTGCCGAAGTAATGAGATGCCTTCTCGTACTCACCCTAAAAGAAATCAAGAGTACAGTGGAATTGATATAATGAGATCTGGAGCCTGTAACATAAAGAGATACAATTAATTGCAAAATTTATTGTATCTCTTTTGGTACACAATTTGCCATAGACTTACAATTAATATATATCGTAAGTTTAATTGCATCTTTTATGTTACGGGCCCCTGATATGGCAAAATTTGTGATAAAAAGATGGAATATGCTGGTCCAAGCTCATTATAATTTATTGTTTTTTAAACCTGATATTGCAACATTTGCTGTCATGAACAGGTATTTTGGTGGTCCCAAGCACCTCATTACGAATATAGTAAAGCCCCAGACACATAGAAGCCCAGAAGCAATACAATTGAGCACGACTCTTTCTTAAGTTCTAAACAAAGAGTCGTGCTGGATTGTGTTGCTTCCGGGCTTCTATGTGACTGAGGCATTAGAAACGTCGGTGGTTAAAAGGGGGCGGGTGCCAAAATGGTGATATTTATATAATACTCATTGGAATGATATAATAGTGACAATTCACCCATCCAATAAACAGAAAGCTAGTGCTAACTTTCTGTACTGTAAATGGATGACTAGGCACAACTATATCTTATCAATGATTTAGGGATGGCTCCAAGTTGGCTGCTAACTTTACTGAGGGGAAAGGGGGTCTGACTAGTCACAATTTTATCTCACGGTAAAAAGTAGATACTACCCAAACAGCTCCCAGGGGCCTGTCGTAAAATATTGTTTGCCATACCAAACTCTGGCAAACTTTAGGCCAGAGTTTTTCCCTATGTAAAAGTCTATGACAAAATTGCTCTTTTCCAGAAATTTTGTTTTGGGGCCCAGAATGGCATGAGAAAATGGGAGTGGGCTACCTGGAAGACTGAAAGGGGGTGGGGGAATGAATTGGCTAACTGGCTATAAAGATATCTTACCAATGAGTTATAGATAGCACCCAGACAGCTGCAAGCTTGACTTAGAGCCTTCTCTTCATTATTTTTCTCGGCAATCTCTACAAACATCTCCAAATATGTAACAGCCTCATCTCGCTTGCCTTGTCTATAACACAAAATAAAATTCAAAACAGATTAGTAAAAATTAGAACTCTTAATTAATACAAAGATTTATAATGAATTACAAAATAGAGGCATGGGCAACAATTGAAGTATAGATAAGCCTAAAGAATAGTATGTGCATCATTAGTTTTATTGGGTGAAAATGCCTGATCAATAATCTAGAAAGATATAAAACAAAATATATGCAAGCAAAGCACAAACATAAGGTAGTGTACCAATGAAAAGAGAATTTGACGTACATGTATTATTTTCCATGTCTCTAATAAATTTAATTGTGTTTAATCACAGAATAATAGGGCATTTTTCTGCAATTTGCTCTTTCTTCTGATTCTTGTTTATTCTTCATTTTACTATAGTATTGCATGACTTCTCGATTGTTGTATTGTATTTATGTTGCGAATGAAAATAAAAAATGAAATTGAATTTCTCATCAAAATCATTAGGTAAAAGATTCACATCTCTGGTCCAAAGGCGGGATTCCTCTGCCATGCTATTAAGCTACCTTTAATAACCTCTATTCGGATGAGGTAAATGACAAGAATTCAAACATTCAATGAGTTTAGGTAGAAACAATAGACAGCAGTGCTAAACGGAGATGATACTCTGTGATTGTCTCCTGAGGGAGAGTCACTGGGTGAATTTAAGTCTCAATATTTGATATGAAGAATGACTGGATTAACCTACCTCTCATATGATTTGGCAATAGCTTCACATGCCTTTCCCATACCAGACTGGTCACTATATCTCTTGCAGATATCCATGTAACCTTGTAAGTACTGCAGAGAAAATTGAAACAAAACATTAAAAAGCATCTCTTTATAGCATTATGTTAAAACTTTCTTCAGATTGAAATACAACTACAGGCAGACAAGTTGATTTTGGCCGTCAAACGGGAGCAGAAATAAGCTCTGAATGCTCTGCAGATGTCTGAACCATGCAAAGCAGTTGTCACAAGAGTTCATGACAATTTTATTTCACCCAAAATCTCAAACATTTTAAACCATATTTATATTTGTTATGTTCTGGTTTGCATCTCTGAATACCAGGAATTTTGTATTTCAATGTCAGACCAAAATATTGCTCATATACTACATTAATAAAAATGTTATTTTCTCAGAGAACAGTCAGAAATAGCGAGCTCCCTCCCCCTACAGCCATTCCAAAATCCCAATCTAGTCGTGATTGCAGTAAAGATGAGTAAAATTTCTTGAAGGAACATTGGGACACATCTAACCTATGGACTCAGTTAACTCTTTGAAGTCAACTTTTGATGAAAGGAAGATGTTCCTACTCACATTCAAAGCTGTCTCACTGTCTCCTGATCTCTCATATGCCTGCCCTAACCTGTAGCTTGCTTCACCTTCTTTCCTTCCATCTTTACCTAGAAACACAATAACAATAACAATAATAATTATAGTAATAGTAATGATAATAATAACAATATGCACTTGTATAGCGCCTAATATCTCTTTGGCAGAATTCATTAACCGCTCTTCAAGGAATGCAGTATTATTACCCTGGCTTTAGCCTGGCATACACCAGCACACATTGCATTCAAGGGAATTAACATTCATGCCAGGTACCCTTCACATGGGTTGAGTACAGCATAATGTGGATGAATTTCTTGCTGAAAGAAATTTACGCCATAAGTGGGTTTTGAACAACAAACCATCTAGTTGAAGGGCAAGAATCGACACGACTACACCATGACACCTCTGAAGAGCATGTTTGTGACCTTAAAACTAGAATCAGCTCATTCTAATACCATCATTGAATATAGTCATTCATGCAGTAGGAATTACTTGTGTGTAGCATATACCTTAAATAATGTTACACTATGCATTTAACACAATAATGCTGAACGTTTGGTATCAGTTTGCAACCAAGTAAACTATAATAAAGAAGTGTATATATTTTTAAAACCATATTCTAACTCTCATCTTTGGGATATGATAGGATAATTTTTGTTTAACAATTGATAAAGAAGGAAAAGATATACAGGCTAGCATTGAATAAATGTACAAAGGCTGTATTCTGAAAACTTAATGATCTCAAAATCCTCTCTTATCTCCTCAAAGCTGGCTAATCTGTGTCTTCTACCGCCCAGGATAATTGTTAGAAGGTTAGACCTGAAACCTATGGTTTACCTTCTTTATAACAATATTTCATCCATTTCTTACTTTCTTTGGCCATTCCAAAAGCCTTCATAAGATAGCTGATTGCTTCTTTGTGATCTGTGTTGAATTCACTCTGAAACGTCTCAGCGGTTGCTGTGTAGAGACGTCTGAGATGTTCACAAGCCTCGGAGTGGAGGGAATGGTTGTCATTTGTCATCCAATCCTTGTCCGACGTTAACGTATAGAAATTCTCAAAATGGTTTGCTGCTTTTGAGAACTCTCCTGCAAGCAAACAACACAAAAATAAATTGAGATAGTTTGTTTTTTCTTCATTACTTTTCTATCATTCGATTTTTTTTTCCAGAGAAAAGAATACATGAAATCATAAGCAAAAAAGATAAAGACCCATAACCAATGCCTAAAGATTTCCCAAAGATGTTAAATCCTGTAAAATGCTCTCCTAATAATTTGATAAACGATGCAAATTTTGATGGAAGGAACAATAATCTAAGACACCCATTAGAACTGTCTGTAATATCTTTACAAATACAAGTTGGGGAAAAAAAGACAAAGAATTGAACATTTAAAACACAAGCATTATATTTTCAACTTTCAATCTAGAATTCAGCAAATGCAGAAATATGCAACAAACTAATGCGTTCTGAGGTAAATCATATAACAAGAAGCATTCAAATGTATGGTTAAATTTTTGTTTTCATACAAAATATTTGTCCCAAACACTACTCACTTCTTCTTTCAAAGCCAAGACCAATGTTACAGTGTGCCTCCGCCTCTTTTCTGTCTCCACCTTCAACGACTCTGGTGGCTGTCTCGAGGCAGGATTGAAAGAAGTGATCTGCCAACCAAAGGTCGTTCTCATCCAGAAAGTATTTTGCTAGTTTCTCCCTTTCATCATAGACCTGTGTCATATTATCTGCAAAAGGAGTTGGATGAGGGGTGCATTGAAATAAATCTATTACAACAAGGACTTTACCACCATAAACTACAAATGTGTGTCGATTATTGATTATTCCATATCATACATTTCATCTGATGCCACGTCTCTTCTATTTATAAAGGCTGAATCTTGAAATAGCAATGAAATTGTGTTTTGATCCAGGATAGCGTTTCTAAAAGTTGTTCCCAAACTTACAAGCAATAATGGAACATGTTCTTTGGAATTATGCTAGTCAAATTCTTATTCTATAAACAGAACAACTGATTATCAGTCACACCATATTCGACTCCAAAGAATTTATTTGAATTCTTCAATAATACCTAAAGCCGTATTGGGCAGTATGGGATAATTGTCCATTCTAGTTTATAAAAAGATTCTGAACAAACCAAATACTCTGAGATTTAAAAAAAAATAGTTTTCTCACACTATCAAACAGAATTCATAATCTTTCATCTGAAGTTTCATTTGTGCCTTTTTGATTAAGGGGGTGTTGCTCAAAACTTGCAATTGATCGCAAGTTGCAGTTGATCGGAACGCGCCAATTAAAATCATTGTTTCATGCGCGTCATGTTAAATGCGCATACCGTGCGCGAATGAAAATGCGCGTTACAATTTGCAAAGTTGCAGTTGATTTGCAGTTGATTCTGAGCAACACCCCATAAGTGTGACAAAATAATGATCATTTTGATTCTGCATGCATAGTGCATTTCTACACATATTTTCAAAAAGCCAATATCTCAAAACATATTTCCCGAATAATGTTGGGTATTGCTGTGAAGGTTATAATCATCAACATTCAAATCAAGTGATAGGTGTACTGGTCATCAACAATCACGACTTATACCTTGTCTTAGGGCAAGCTCTGCCTCTGTGAGATGTTTTTTCATTTGTCTCAGCTTCTCATGCTGATCTGCTAGAAGGGAACGGTCTTGGATCAGAGAGTCGGCTCCCGCACCTTCAACAATCTTCTGCTGGTGCTTCACAAGAGCAAAGATCTCAGAGAATGATCGATGGAAGCCCTCCTGAAGAACCTCCAAGCAAAGGTTGTGAAAGAATGTATTGCGGTATCTGTTGGACGGAGAGGAAAAGTGGAATGAAATCAATTATGCAACAAACATGCAATGATTTGGATATGTATACTTTCATTCATGTACAGTGCAATCCAACATCATTTGCTCCCTGTTATTGCTATAAAAGCTTAGATGATAGATATGGTCCAGTGATCCCAATTTGATTACTACATTTTACACTGATACCATGAAAGCAAAACAACTGTAACAGGTAATGTAACTTGCAAATTGTTTTCTACAACTCTTGTACACAGTATATATTTTGCGAATGATTTCATACATACATACACTTCTTTCTTCATTTTGATTTGACAATCAATGGTGATCTTTTCCTTCACATGCCTTGTTCATTGATTTCAGTAATCATTTCAGTAAACATGCTCAAATCATTCTGTTTCTAGCTTTCTACTTCATCATCTCTATTCCCTTATCCCTCAAATCATTTACTTTTACACCTTTCCCAACAAAATCCTTTGAGCTGTTTTGATGATGGTAGTCAATGTTAGAGAAGTTGAGCTCATCTCAGTTGAAGCTTTGTTCAAGTCTCCTTGGTCAATTCATTCCATTGTTTTAACTGCCTTACAGTTAAACCTTTTGTCTTTAGACTTCTCAGATCCTACCGAGGCAAGGATGATTTATACGAGAATTACACTAGACCTTCTATGTCATCTGTATACATGTAACGATTCAAACCTTTCTTATTCAACTAATTTTACAACATGGTGTAGATTACATTTCAATTGCTCTTTCTTAACACTTCCTTATTTGATATCAAGCTTTCTACATTCCCCAAAGTTTAAATGAAATGTAAAAGACTAACTTCTGAGTCTCTATCTTGCTCATCTGTGGACTTCTGCTGGTTCCTGACCCATTCTTCAGTGAGTGCGCACTATCTCTTCTACCTTGCATTCTGTACTTTGGCTTGGTATACTGCTCTGCTGGTCTCATCTTATTGGGTGGACTGGGCACCCTGTGCTGCATGACGGGGTCGATGATGGGGGAGTGCCCCCTCGTGTTGTGGATGGCTGGCAGAGGGGCCGCCATCATGCTGATCGCGTTTTACTTTGGCTAAGCTGGTTATCAATCTGTTATCAAGAGGAAATGAAATATATAGTCAAATAACAAAAAATGAAAATAATTGGTCTTCATACTTTAAAAATATCACAAACTAAAATTGTCACTCACAATGCAGGAGACAGATAACATTAACACTACAGTCACATCAAAATCATCATCTCGGATTTCAAATTTCATGTGTCCGTTTACCGTTGTTCATATCACTGGGAGCATGCAGGGATATCTTCTGGTACACAACCAGTACACGCAGTGTTAACACGGTGCGAAATCACTTCCATACTTCCATAAAATTACCTATCATGCTCTATCATGCATGTACTATTGGTATACAATGTACTGGTAAATCCAATTACCGGACACTTCACAATCATTGATTTTGTCAACATATTTCAGCTCTTTACATTTTTGAAAATAAACTGAAATGTTTTTAGATCTAGTCATCATTTAACACACTCCTATTTGCCATAATCACTGCGCTTCAGCATGCACACATTTTTCTGTTGATCATTGATGCGCGATTTCAATATGCGACCAGTATATTATTACCTTCTTCTTTATGATTGTTTTTTATTGCAACTTGAATTAGATCACAACCATTGACAACTTCACAAAGAAGAATGTCTACAGACTACACTGTATATGCCTATGGCCAGGGCAGGGAATCTTGGCGTCGCTTTTTTCACACTCTTGACACTTGTCTCATTTGAATCTGAGTCCAGGGCAAGTGCCTTGGCCTGGGCCAAGCCAAGGCTTTTCTTTTCATCTTGTTGAGCCTTGGCTTGAGCCTGAGGATTGCCAACCAAATCAATTCAATAATAATCAACAAATAAGTGCAACAGTTAACGGCTAAATTAACTCAGACATAACAAGAATCAACATCAACAGCACCACGATTTCATGAGCCATCCAGCTCAGCCAAGGCAAACACACAAGGCCAAGCGACAGCATACAGATCGCGCTGGTCGTGTAGCGATCACACGCCGATCTCCCAGCCGTGCCCACTGGCTGGGCAAGCGCCCCGACTGCCGCTGGAGGAGTTCCGTGAATTCGTAGTCACGTCATCAGTTTTGTCAAGTTACGGTCCGATTATTGTAGCCAATTGGTTATATTCACCTTTTGGAGAGATTTCCATCCTACATAATGATTACTTCTGAAAATCACCTGATATTTTCAACACTATAAATTACCAAATAACCAGTAAAATGAAGCAAAATAAACTTTAATCGCAACTGCGATTACAGGCGTTTCTGTTGTTATGGGAACTTTTTCAGGCTCGTTCAGTCAAATTATTTAAACTTCATTATAAAAAAATATATATTTCAAAGAAAAAGAATTATAATTAATCATAAAAATAATATAAATTTTATATAAAGTTATCTTTTATGCATTTATTTATTTTTTTAATTTGCTATCAATATTTACTGTGCGTTTAATGTTTTAGGGGCATAATCATAG